>CAMZMU010000069.1:5678465-5943829 GCA_947311845.1 Poa pratensis | reverse complement strand
ACTTGTCTCACCCAAAATTGGTTTTGGTGCCAATTGCGGCCATTCAGTAAACTCTTTACCTGAAATAATTATCTACTCCGTATTTTTCTATCTATAATCGGATGGCAGAGCACCTTCCTTTTCATAGAACAAAGCCACTTGCTATGCATGATTTTAGCACAAGCAGGAGCATACACGACCACCACTGTTATTTCTTATAGGAGTATTCTAACCCCCGCGCCATCTCGTTCCACGATTTCTACTGCATAGCAGAAATGGTCAGGACTGGCATCACAGGAATGTAGCTGTGCCAGTGTACTTTGATGAATAATAATAATGATTTACTCCATACTACAGATAATAATTAATCACACTACAATGAATAATATCAGACCACAGACGTGCACCGTCTCGTGCAGTTACAGTTAAAAATCAAACAAATGCTAGTTCAGGACGTGGCACTTCTTCCTGATCTCTCCCTGAGCCCCAGTGAGCACGCCGACATTGCCCATTTTGATCATGGACTCGCTGAAATCTCTGAAGAACTCGGCGTCGAACATCCCCGTGGCGATGCGCTGGACGTAGTCCCTGGTGGTGTCGTCGGTGAGGAGCGCGGCGTCGGAGCGGAAGAGGCCCCTCCGCTTGGCGACGTGGCCGTAGTAGCTGGAGTCGAAGGTCTTGTAACTACCCGGGTCCATCTCCGACAGCATGCTCCGGTCGTCGAGGCTCTTGCACTTGAGCTTTAGCTTGTCGGCGTACTCGCTGTCGAGGGATGGGTCGACGAGGCCGTAGGCCGTCCTGGCCGGTGGCGTTGTAGAGGCGATCGGCGTAGGACGGGCAGTGCGCGGTGCCGAGGGTGTGTGGCGCCGAGAGGACGACGAGGTCCTTGAGGTTGAGGCCCTTGGAGGCGAAGATCTTGGCGAGCAGGGGACGTCGCCGTAGGCCGGGGGAAGCTCGTGATTGGCCTCCGTCGCGCTGGACGCCCTGCCGTCACGCCTGCCCAGCGCCACCGGCCAGGTGGGACCTTTGGCCAGCACGACGGCATCGCGGGACATGAGGTGAGCACGTCGCGCAGGAGACGATGCCTGGGCAAGCGGCCTCAGCTTGGCCTTCACGCGCTCCACGGAGCCGAACCCTCGCAGGCTCTTGTTCGGCTGGCGTCCTTCTCCGCTAAATTGTGATGTGTGGAGTCGAGCAGGACGGATGCATCACAGCCCTGAAATTTACATGTATCAGTAATTATGAGTTTAATAATCGAAAGAAATGTAGTTCATATCTTAAGTAAGTAGGAAGAAAAGAAAAAAAAACAATCTGAGACAGAAGACAACATACCCGAACGAAGCAGTCATGGAAATGGAGCCGGAGGAGGGGGCCGGCGAGGCTGGGGGCGGCGGCGATGATCTTGACCATCTCCTCGCGGACGATCTCCTCGACTTGTGGGCATGTCTTGCTGTAGAAGCCGATCTCCAGCTGAGCCACTGCTGCCGAGCTAGCTGCCAGAAAAGCAAGGACAAAGGGAGCAGCAAAGACCTCAAAGTCGCCATGGAACTTAACCAGCTGCTACACGCTCAAATTAAGCTTCAAATGCAATAATTTTTCTTTTGCAGTTAGTAGTTGATTGAGTGATCTTTGTCCTGAACTCCGTGTACTTATAGAGGCAACCGGCCGTTACCTAGACGTTCTTGGGTGGATGCTGTCAGCGACAACCTGGTTGCTGCGTATGCATGCATCTCCTAACCTCCACCTCATGCAACCGCGCCTCAATTATCAAATACAAGCGCGCGTCTAGATGAACCGGTCAATACAGGGAAAATGGGAAAAAATAATAGACGGCACCGATCGAGGCCAGTTCATGGTGAGTGCGTCCTCCATGGTAACATGGCATGAATGTCTGTCTCTTCAGCAGAAGGGAGGCACTTATCCGATTTGGGCACTAATTGCATCAAAGGAATAACCTCATGTGCTTGGCCAATCATTTTTGGGTTGCACTATGAAATGATATGATACTTAATGGTAAAAATTCATCTTTCCGATTATCAGCAGTGTAAGCGCTGGCTCGTTTCGTGGTATATTCTTCGGAGACATCAACACCACGAGTTTGTTTACAGTGGCGTGTTAACGTTTGGAGCAGGTCAGCGATGTGTCATTGGGTGATGATGGTAGATGGTTCAATTTTGAGTTTGTACAATTCGATGGAAACATTTTTGATAATGTTGATGCACACTTGCGTTGTGCCCTTGCTGAAGGTGTTGGCTCGAATCTCATTTGGGGATGACAATCCTTGGTCAACCTTAGTTTGGACTCGTCATCAGCGATGCACACGTGACTTTTCCTTCTTGAAGGCTTTGCCTAAATATTGTGTATTTTCTCTTTGTTTTTATATTTTTACCATAGAGTCAGTGGTAGTCTGGTGAAGGTTATGTCGTGAGCCATGTGTCCTTGGATTTGTTTATTTTGTATCTTTCAGAACTTTGCAATAAAAGGCTTTGTACATTGTTTCGATGCAAAGGTCGAGGCTCGTTTCCAATTTCGAAAAGAAACTTTTGGAGCATGTGGCTGAAGATATTTTTATCACACATAGATGACGTATCGGTCCTCCACCCCCACAGACTTCATATCTGTCATGCTTGACTATGTTGGCACACATCTAACATGATCTGAAAAATACAGTCTGAATCAAGAATAAATTTAGCACCACCCATGTACTAACTCTAATATCGTTGCTCAGTCACAGAAAAAATCATATGCATCCAACAAATATGGTGAATCTAGCACTGAATCTACGCAAACATGAGCAATATAGTACAAGTACTACCTGATTTCAGCAAGCTTGTTATACAAATATTATGTAGCATCATCCCAAAAGTCCGGCAACAACATCAAAACAGAAAAAACAATCTTTTACGTGAAAAACCACCTCAAATTGAGAGAAAAACCATGGCTGAAACCACCCAAATAGTTATCCACCATTATCAAATCTAGAGAGCACTAACTAATCTCACACATCAAGATATCATAGATTTAGATGCAATAACAAGATTTGGGGGACAAGAGTTGTGAAATTGTAACAATGCCACCAAATATGGTGGAACAACAATTGAATGAGACAAAATAGTGGATCTGAACTTACAATCTTGTGGGGAACACCTATGTTTCATCTCAAACTCTTCCATCAACTTTTCAATTTTTATTCCCTCTTGGTTTTTCTTTCTTTCTTCTCAATGAAAACTAACCTGCGATTTTCTGCACTCCACCTAGTGATGGCTGGATGGGAGGCTTAACATCCCTGATGTCATGTGCATAGTCTACAATGACTCCTTGTCATAACCCTAATGGGTTGTGGGCCCTTGCACCTGTTTAGGTTACCTAAAAGGCTTGAAATGTCATATCCTCATATCCCACGTGAGGAGGATACCCAAATATCTCCCCCAACTCATGAGGGGGCACTGCCATAACCGCTATCTTTCATCCGAACCATTCTTGTAAGTATTGATCTTCTCTAATTGTACTAACATGGAATTCACAACATCTCAAATGCAATAAAATCTCACATCAATGTGTTTGGTTTTATATTGGAAATTTAAATTATTAGCAAGATGGATAGCACTCTAAATATCACAAGACAAATTGGATTTCTCCTGTTTCATGTCTAACTCTTGCAAGACGTTCTTCATCCACAATATTTCCATGCAAGCATCAAGTTCAGCTACGTACTGAGCTTCTTCGGTTGACAACGGAACACACTTATGCAATGTTGATTCTCATGCCAATGCTCCCCTACATAAAACACCAGGTATCAGAAGTTGACATCAGAAAATCTGCATCTGCATAGCCCTACAATACATGATCACCACTTCCAAGAATATGGATGATCTCTAAGTTCTTTTGAGATACTTGAGAATCTAGTTCGCTTCATTCCCGTGAGCTTCACCTGTATTTTCTCATGAACTGGCTAACAAAACCCACCGCATAAGCAAATATCATGCCTAGTGCACATCATGTCATACATAAAACCCATGCTGAGCATCTAGGTTTACCTACAAATTTTGACTTCCTAATTTAGGTACAAATGTTTTTCAAATTTTACACCCTAAATTTGTCATAAAAAAGATACCCCAAAAATTTGGGGACACGAAATTTCGAGTTCGAGTTCGGGTAATCCTGAATTGCCTGTGCCTCCACATCTCTATGTGGCCTCTGACGTGCAATCTTGAACAAGAAGAAGGTCACCGACTGATTCGTAGGGAGCATGTGTCACATCAGGGAAGTTGGACGCATCGTTATCGTCGCCCCAGGAAAGATGAGGCAAGCAACGATTGGTTAGCGGCACAAAAAAGAGGTAGGGCAGCACAACAGATTGGTTTTTGGCTTCTTTATTTAACATGATATTTTTTACCATCTCTAAAGTCATATTTCCATCTGGATCGCTAAATTTCTACCTAACACGACAATCATGTCCAGCTACCAAACATGGAATTCGCACCTCATCCTCAAAGTTGAACTTCATACTGATAGTTAATTTATGTGGCACTGGAAGACATTCACGTGCTTAATCATACTGTTTTTTATCTCAGTACTCGAGCTTTACAAGTCTTTTGATTACCGATGCCATGTTCATAGCTATCTTTCTCTCATACACATTGAATCCAACTTCTCCTACATCTCTTGCATTTGGTTCATTGTAACATGGTGTAATTTATTGTCTTTGATGTGTAGTCGAATTATACCTACTACCTTTTGGTTTAACACACTCCATTCTTCTTCCATGACACCAGTGGGTATCGTCTATTTCACAATTTGATCATACAAATCCTTGCAATAAATGATGCCTTCCATCATCATGCCACTTTTGATGGCGCATTCTTCCAAAGCCTTGTGAGAAGAAACTCTAACAACAATCAAGCAACTCTGATATGCAATCTCTGAGCAACTTTGAGCTTTGATAACACTATGTTGGGGGCATTATCACAACTGTAGCGTGGTTAAAAAATGCAGTGTAATTAGGAGCAGGATATTCTATCGATAATGGATTTGGATGTTAACTTCAACACCACTCATGTACTAACTCTAAGGATCGTTGCCTAGTTATAGACATAAACATATGCATCCAACATATATGGAGAAACTAGGTTATGTATTTATCTAAGAAAAGTCTCGGGTGCAAACATCAGACATGTAGTACAAGTACTACCCGATTTTAGCAAAGAGAAAGTACAAATAATATGTGCTCTCAGCTCACATAAGTGTAGTAGCACCAATATTTTACATGGAAAGCCCATCAAATTTGAAGGATAAAACCACGGTCCGAAGCCAAAACCAAATCTTTGTCCACTATTACCTAATGCGGGATACAAAAGTTCTTCTATAGAGAGAACTAGAGGATCTGATACATCAAGACATTGCAGATCTTGGATTCAACAAAAATGATTTGGGGCACAAGTTTCAGGGATTGAAACGATCACAGGAAAGATGGTGGAACCACAACATGAAGGATATAGGGTAGCAGATCTGAACTTCACAATCTTGTGGGAAACACCCAGTGCTTGATCTAAAAAAAAATCCTTCTACTTGTTGTCTTTTCCTTCTCACTTGGTTTTCTTCCTTTTCTCCAATGGAGCCTAACCTAAGATTTTCCCGTACGGGAGGTTTAACATACCCAATCGGTCATGTGCAAAGTCCAAAATGACCGTTGGTCATAAGCCTAATGGTAGTGGACTCTTGCACCTATTTTGGTCTGTTTAAAAGTATTTTAAATAGCCATAACCTCGTAACCCACATGAGAAGAATGCCAAATAATATTTTGCCTTTTTCATTATGCTTATGGTTCTTGCAGCTATATGCATACTACATATAGAGATGATAGGAGTAAATTCTTATTAACTGAATCTTCTTGACACAAACTTTTAAGATTAATAAAAGCGCCATTTGTCGACAAAACTTGTGCAATGCACAATATCTAGAGTGTCCAAAAGAGTTCATTTGCAACTTAGGGGTAAAAATATGTAATTCACCAACTTAAAATTTCAACATCTAGAAAAGGCGCCTAAAATATGTTTTCTATAGATTTCCATATATATCCTAGCAGTTCATGCACGGCTTCGTCCATGTCTACCTGGGAGTAACATTCACTAGTAGCATAATATGATACTAGTCGATGGTACTACGAAAATCATCTGTAACTAGTTCCAGTGATCCGACTTTTTTCAAAAAAATCAATATTTCATTTTTTTGGTATCCAAAAATTTCTGAATAAGGTCATACAAGTTAATGTACATGTCTAGTGTATACGACCTAATTTGTATTGAAATATTTTTTTAATAGTGTCTTGCACAAAAAGACAAATGTTAAAACAAAGAGTTAATTTTTTCCTTTTATAGCCATGATTTTCTCATTATTGTGTAGCCTACAATAAAACGTATTATCTAACAAAACTCTGTTGATACATAGATAACATGTGTATGTATACACGTAACTTTTCCTTAGATGTTTCGAATCAGTAAAATACCATTTTCTAATTATTTTCCTATAACAAGAGCACTGGTGCTCCGGAGCCAAACCACGTCACTCGTGTTACTATTTTATAGTGCATGGTATCACAAATGTGATATCTTAGATAAATTTATTTATTAATTTCTTGGAATCATAGTAGGATTGGAGGTTTTTGGCTCATAAATTTGTCTCCGGAGCCAAAAACCTCAAATCCTACTATGATTGGAAGTTTTTGGCTCCAGTGCTCCCCCATTTAAAAAAATATAATCATATTTATGAGTTTCAAAAAATGTGAAACAAAATCCAAATATTATATCTGACAAACGTGAAAAATATCAACCTGAAATACTTTGAGTTCCGAGCTACAAAAAATGACAAAAGTGTGGATCCGAGTATGATATTTTTAAATCTTCAAATTTTATCAGATTTTGTTATTTTTTGTAGCCCATATGAAAAAGTATTTGAAATTTATATTTTGCAGGTTTGGGATACACCATTGGCTACATCTGAATGTTTTTCAATTTATTTTTGAAATACATAAATATGATTTTCAAAAAAAATTAAACGGAGGGAGCACCGGAACTCGGGAGCCAAAGACATAGTAGCACCTTCTTTTGGGTTAGGCTATATGTTACAATATCATTTTTTGAAACAGGGCAAAAGCTTTGCCTTATATTGATAAAGAAGGAGCAAACACGGTACAGGCCGAAGCCGAAATTAAAAGGTTCACATGGTGAAAAAACTAAATTAGATGATCATCTCCGCAAGCGACTTGACCCCCGCCAGGATCCAACTCCCTCCCTCGCTCTTTATCCGCTGAAAAAGCACAGCGGGCATCGAGAATTTGTTGTTGAAGACTCTTTCATTGCGCTCCTTCCAAATCTCCCAAGTGATGAGCGTGATGGCCGTCTTAAGTCCTTTATGGGATGGCGAGGCAGTACCCGCCATATCCAACCAGTAGTCAATCACCCGGGGCTTCGTGGTTGCGATGCATTGCATGAGCGAGGGGCACTTCAGCCAAGAGGCGTCGTCCGCCCAGATTCTTCTAGAGTAACGACACTCAAAGAGAATATGTCTTGCAGTCTCAGGCTGGTATTTGCAGAGCTGGCACAGTGGTTGATGGGGCCAAACTCTAATAGCCAGTCTGTCCGAAGTCCAAAGCTTGTTCTGGACAGCCAACCACGCAAAGAACGAGCACTTGGGAGGAGCCCAGGTTTTCCAGACGATGGACATGAAGGAGCAGGAGGAAGCACCAATGAATTGTGCATTGTAAGCCGAGCTGGCCGAGTACACCCCATTGTTGGTGAGAGTCCAAGTGATCATGTCATCCGCACCGGGGGTAAGCATCGTGTCCTGACGAGACTCCAAGGTGGACGAACTTCAAGATGTGCTGGATAGTGAAGTTTTCCACCGAGAGGTCCGAAATCCAATGAGAGTCAGTGATGGCGTCGCAAACATTTCTTTTTTTACGCCTTGATGCCTTATGAATGAGTGGCGCAATAGCTCGTGGCGACACCCCGTCCAGCCAGGAAGAGTTCCAGAAGGAGGCCTTGCGTCCATCCCCAACAGTGACTTTTGTTGCTGCGTTGAAAAGGTTCTTGTCCGTGTCGTCATTTGGTGTTTCACATCCCACCCAAGGCTTGTCCGGGGAGGCACATTCATGCCACAGCCACCGTAGTCGAAGAGCCCTAGAGAACTTCTTTAGGTTAAGGATCCCGAGGCCCACAAGCTTATTTGGACGGCAAACTTTGTCCCAATTAACCTAGCATTTCCCCCACTGACCTTGTCGCTGCAGTTCCAAAGCATTCCTCTGCTGAGCTTGTCGAAAGCCTTAAGCCTGCGCTTGTCGGCCTTGATTGCAGAAAGCAGGAAAATAGGCATCGAAGAGAGGACCGACTTGACCAGGGCCAAACAGCCCGCTCTGTTGATAAATTTCCCCTTCCATGGTTGCAGGCATTTTGCGGCCTTGTCGATGTATGGTTGCAGCTGAGCGCGAGAAAGCCTGCCAAGGAATGGGAAGCCCAAGGTACTGGATGGGGAAGTTGGAAATTGAAGCTGGGAAATCCGCTGTAACCGTGCCCATGTCAATGTCCTCACATCTGATAGGTGAGATGGAGCTCTTCGCAAAGTGTGTGACAAGACCCGTCACCTCCCCAAAATTCTGCAGGGTGAAGGCCAGGTTGGAGATGTCGTTTGCTGAGGGAACCAGAAAGATTGCCGTATCGTCTGCGTAGAGTGAGAGGCAAAGACCTGCCAGACGATCAGGAATGGGTTGCATGAGGCATGTCTCAGTAGCCAACTCCAGGGTTCTGTGTTTAGGGGGTCGATGCCGATGTCGAAAAGAAGTGACGACAGGGGGTCGACTTGCCGCAATCCTCTCCCATGAAGAATTTCCAAGCAGGTATGCCATTAAGCAAAACCCTCGAAGACGCGGTGGAGAAAAGGATGGAGATCAAAGCCCGCCATCTGTGCGGGAAACCCCTGCGCTGCATGACGTCAAGAAGGTAGTCCCATCTCATGGAGTCAAAAGCTTTGGCGATGTCGAGCTTGAGGAGAAGCATAGGTTCGCGGTTTCGATGCAATCTTCTAGCAGTATTCCTGACGTACATGAAATTGTCGTGGATGCTTCTCGACTTGATGAACGCACTCTGGCAGTGAGAGACCAAGTCATTCATCTTAGGGGCTAGACGGCGAGCCATAGCCTTGGCAATAATCTTGGGTACAATGTGGATCAAACTGATGGGGCGGAAGTCAGAGATGGAATCCGCCCCCTCCTTCTTAGGAAGCAGGACAATGTTGGCCGAGTTCATGACGTGGAAGTTGCTCATCGACAACGCAGAGAAGTCATCCATGACATGCATGAGGTCCCGCTTGATGATGTCCCAACACGAGGAGAAGAAGGAAATCGTGAAACCGTCGGGGCCCGGAGCTTTATCAGCTGGCATGTCATCGATGTCCGCCTTAATCTCGTCCTCCGAGAAAGGAAGGGCAAGGTCCTCCAGTTTGGGACATTTTACCTCTCTCTCTTTTCTCATCTAAGCAAAATGTCTAGTTGACACTGCATGATGATAGAAATGTTACCCCGCCCCCGCCATTAGAGCTGCGTAAAGGAGACACTGGCCTTCTATATATGTGTGTATATTAATTTCTGTCATGAAACCATGTATCTTGCGAGACAACGTTCAAATCTCGAGCTTCTACGTACTTTAACCAACAAGACAAGTTTAGAATTCCACAGAGATAGTAGTATCATTGGCATATACAGCCTGCCCAAATCATTGGCCAAGCACATGGCAGATTAGGGCACTATTGGAGAGACTATTCTCTTGGTACTCCCTCCGTTCACAAAAGCATGTTTCAATCTTTTTTAGATTTATATGTATGTAGACATACTTAGTATATCCTCTCGCAACCATAACCCAAAATTATCGGATAATTGCCGTCCATATCCGCTGAAGCTAGCTCAGAGACAGATGATAGATTCATGCCATGTTACAATGATGGACGGTCGACACGCTCATGAACTGTCCACCGCATCGACTGTTCGTGTAGCCGCGTTTTCTCAGTTTGATTGGAACTGAGGCGGTTGTGTCGAGACGGTTGTTAGCACATGCCTCTGTACACACAAAACAGGTTGTTGCTCGTTGACATGTACCCAAGTCTACGTAGCTGGGATGTGTATAAAACCAGGAGTTGCGAGGACATACATACATCATCCACCCAGTTGTAGATACTACAAGCAGCAAAACATTCTTTGCTGTAGATACATAACTGAAGCTTATAATCTGATCGTGTAATTGGTCAAATTCCATGGCGATCAGGTCTTTCCTGCTCCCTCTTGCCCTCGTGGCTGTTCTCGCAGCAAGCTCGGCAGCGGTGGCTCAGCTGGAGATCGGCTTCTACAGCAAGACATGCCCCGACGCCGAGAAGATCGTCCGCGAGGAGATGGTCAAGATCATCGCCGCCGCGCCCAGCCTCACCGGCCCGCTCCTCCGACTCCATTTCCACGACTGCTTCGTCAGAGTAAGCCGTGCTTGCTAGTCCTCTGTTGCGATTCTGCTCAGGGAAAAACATTTCGGAAAGAGAAAAATTTCCTGAAATTTCGTTTTTTTTGGGAAAAATATTTTTGATTTTTCGCAGTCAAAGTTAGTCAAATTTAAAGTAAATTTGAATAAAGATGAATTTAGTTTAAATTAGAACCGAACATAGTGCGAAAATATTGGTAAAGTTAAATTTCGATAGCCACCAAATTACCTAGATTTCATTGAATATTTGAACCTTGCTTGCTCTGCTTCTAGTGAAGATCGATGAAATATATGCTTAAATGTGCGCGTGTAACGCAAAATAACAGGGATGTGACGCCTCTGTCCTCGTCGAGTCCACCAAGGGCAACGTGGCGGAGAAGGACGCCAACCCGAACAAGAGCCTGCGAGGGTTCGGCTCCGTGGAGCGGGTGAAGGCCAAGCTCGAGGCGGCTTGCCCGGGCATCGTCTCCTGCGCCGACGTGCTCACCCTCATGTCTCGCGACGCCGTCGTGCTGGCCAAAGGTCCCAACTGGCCGGTGGCGCTGGGCAGGAGAGATGGCAGGGCGTCCAGCGCCACCGAGGCCAGTGCCGAGCTTCCTCCGGCCAACGGTGACGTCCCTCTGCTCGCCAAGATCTTCGCCTCCAAGGGGCTCAATCTCAAGGACCTCGTCGTCCTTTCCGGTGCCCACACCCTCGGCACGGCGCACTGCCCGTCCTACGCCGACCGTCTCTACAATGTCACCGCCGACCCGTCCCTGGACAGCGAGTACGCGGAGAAGCTGAAGCTCAAGTGCAAGAGCGTCGACGACAGGAGCATGCTGTCGGAGATGGACCCCGGGAGCTACAAGACCTTCGACACCAGCTACTACGGCCACGTCGCCAAGCGGAGGGGCCTCTTCCGCTCCGACGCCGCGCTCCTCACCGACGACACCACCAGGGACTATGTCCAGCGCATCGCCACAGGGAAGTTCGACGCCGAGTTCTTCAGGGACTTCAGCGAGTCCATGATCAAGATGGGCGACGTCGGCGTGCTTACCGGCACCGAGGGAGAGATCAGGAAGAAGTGCTACGTCCTCAACTAGCGTTCGTCCGTCGGTTATTTGTCTGGTTGAAAGAAATCACGTTGATTGTTAATTGTAAGTTGCAACCGTACGGGGTGGTGCGTGTCTGGCTGTCTGCAGTCCGATGATTTTATTCGTTGCAATTAATTACTAAGTATAATTAATTATCGTCAGTGGTGTGGTGCAAATCTATAATACCGTCAGCAATGTCCAAGGGTGCACATATACTACAATGCTACTACACCACTGTAGGAAACGCGGATCGTGAAACAAGATGGCGGGTTAACAAATAGTATGTGTGTGCTCCTACATGCTTGTGCTAATTAATCAGTGGAGTAGTATAGTACAGACTAGTGGTTCTAGTCCATGAAGATGCATGACCGAACGACTTGAATTGTTCGTCGATTGACGTGAACAGACGACCTCGACTGTCTCCCCTTGTTATTTGTAGCCGTTGGCCACAGCAACATGAATGACGCGGCACTGTAGCTAGGGCACATGCATGCATATTTTACCTCCATAATCATCTGTCCCGGTAGCTACTCCCGAAATGGAGAGTTATGCAT
Source organism: Poa pratensis (assembly GCA_947311845.1). Classification (NCBI taxonomy): domain Eukaryota; kingdom Viridiplantae; phylum Streptophyta; class Magnoliopsida; order Poales; family Poaceae; genus Poa; species Poa pratensis. The sequence continues at coordinate 5,931,709 of CAMZMU010000069.1, read as the reverse complement.
TTGTATCCGTCTTCCAAATATTACGATTTTCCCCAGTTTTTTCCAATCTTGTGGATATACTTTCTCGCTAAGTTCCGAAAATCGGTTTGAGATACCATGGTAAAATTTTGAGTCCCCCATGTTCCACATATTCATTCTTTCCATCAAATCTATATATACATCGGGTCAACGAACTTATCCGCGGTTATTTAGGATCTCTGTCATGGGCCACTAGCGCTAAACCTGGGGATGGGTTTTGTTTAATCAGGTGCAACGGTTTGGTTTTGCGTACAGGGTTCGTTGGTTCGGGTGCTAATGGGCTTAGTGTACAAACAAGTTGGGTTTAGTTCAGTTTCATGAGAAAAGAAGTCCCTTCGGGAAGGGGAGAAGAGAGGAAAGTAGAGGGTCGTTCCTCCTATTGAGGCAAAGCCATCGCCGTGCGAGAGTGCTTAAACCGTTCCTTGGCTCGGAAGGAGATCATCGATCAGACTAATTTGCACATTTACTGCAGCAGCTAGCTCCTAGCGTGGCGAGCACAGGGAACCACGTGTACTGATATGGTTCTGAACCAACTTCATCAAATGGGTATGCTAACAGGTTTAGTTTGGTTGAGGTAGAAAATAAATTGGTTTTAGTTATGGTTGGTGGGACATTGACACGGAACTGGTTCGGTTGGGTTCAGAGTGACATACGTAGTCACATGGGTATGGTTAAGGTATGGCGCAGTTACCAAACCATTCTCAGATTTAACTAGCGCCCGTCACTAGAAGTAGTTTGTCTTGCCGCCCGAAGTCTATCAATGACATTTTGGGCCTGCCACTGGTTTCCAAAATCAGTGATAGGCCCTTATTTAGAATAAAAGAGTCTCATCCCGGTTCCATTAAAAAAACCTCCACCACAGAGTTGGGTTACAACTTCAGCTTATTACAACTCAATGTCTTAGGAAGCTATACCAGCCACCTCGGACATACGGCACCAACGCCAGAAAAGTAAAAAAAGGTTCCAACTACCACACCAAAGGCTCTAAATGAGGACTAGCAGGAGAAACACCACCAACGCAGGTAGGGAAAAGCCATCAGGCGTCGACCACCCTTAGCGCCCCATTGACCTCGATCATCTTGAGGTTCTTCTCCTCCAGACGCTTTGCCAGCCCTTCGGTTGTGAGCTTCCACGCCAAGGCTTCTTCTTCGTCCTGACGGGTGTCTCGCACCAGGTTCATCTTGGTTCCTGGCAGATTGTGTAGGGTCACCTAGGGTCGGGCCACAGTAACAGAGGGGGAGCTCTCGCAAGCTGATCTAGCTCTTTTATGATCTTGTCCACATCCTCTCTTGTGCCCTCTGAGTATAAGACCCTCCACTGGGATAGTGTACATGCCATTAGCCTCCAGATTTTCTGCAAACCAATCCAAGGCAAGCGATTGAAATATATATCATTTCTGGTATTCCAGAGAGTCCACATAGCAGCCACATGTACTGTAGTATGAAGCATAAATTTTTTCTCACACAGCCACATGCTAGCAATAGAAAGAAAAGAGATATCACAGTCAGTCATGTGTAGAATGCGGTTTAAAACCCCCCAAACCACTTTAGCAACCGCACATTCAAAGAAAAGGTGGTCACAAGATTCAGGCTCATTGCAAAAAACACAAGTTATATCATCGACATGTTGTCGTTTGACCAGGTTAACCCTAGTAAGGAGCTTGTTGTGGGATACAAGCAAGAGAAAAAAAATGAATTTTTGGTGGAACTCTAATTTTCCAAACCGCATGAATATGAACAGGTTGTATCCCACCAAAATTCAAAATAGCATACAAAGAGCTAGAGCTATAAACCCCATTGGATTCATATTTCCAGATCAACGCGTCATGAAAAAAATGAATTTTTGGTGGAACTCTAATTTTCCAAACCGCATGAATATGAACAGGTTGTATCCCACCAAAATTCAAAATAGCATACAAAGAGCTAGAGCTATAAACCCCATTGGATTCATATTTCCAGATCAACGCGTCATCATCTCCGCTAAGGCGGATTGATTGAGCAATTTGAAGGACTTCATACCATTGCAGCATCATTTTATGGTCAAAGCATCTACGAAAGGAAACGTTAAGTTGATTCCCGTCCCAGACGTCTGCCACTATTATAGTTTTTTCATTGACAATAACATAGAGATCCCAATATTGGATAGCGAGGCTGGAAGAACCAAACCACTGGTCCTCCCAGAATCTCACTTTCTTCCCATTACCAATTTTCCAGAAGTACCCCATTTTTGCAGCCTTTGCAGCCCAAAGAACCCCTTTCCAAAAAAGGAGAAACCCCAGAGTCAGAGGATGCAAAAATATTTGGGTTATTAACATCATATTTGAAGTCAATAATTTGTTTCCACAACTTATTATCATCTAATTGATACCTTCTAATCCAAGATGCCAAAAGGTAAATGTTCATTTCAGCCAGATTAGGGATACCCAAGCCCCCAAAATCTTTTTTCCTCGAGCCAGATTAGGGATACCCAGCCAGATGCGAGGTGGCATTTAAAATGACCTTCATAATTATCCCACAGACAGTGTGCCATCTGAGAGTTTATAAGTCGAATGGCCCACTTGGAAAATTTGATAACGCTAAGGAGATATATTGGAATACTAGCCAATACACTTCTGACCAGCTCAAGTCTGGCTGCGTGGGTTTGAAGTTTTCCCCTCCATCCCGCAGCTTTCTTCAGGAGTTTATCCACAATAGGCTGCAGATCTTCCTTTCGAAGTTTAGCATAATGGAGAGGCACCCCTAGGTATTTAATAGGAAATTTTCCTAAGCGACAGCAGAGTGTTTGCGCATAATCCTGCGCCTCATCAGCCTCCACATTAATGGCAACGAGCTCACATTTGTGGAAGTTAATCCTAAGGCCAGAAAGTTGCTCAAAACAAGACAACAGCCATTTTAAATTCATAACCTGTGTCATGTCTTTATTTAGGAATAGGAGTGTGTCATCTGCATATTGCATGCTGACCACTCTTGTTTCACGAAAACCCTGCAATAACCCAGAAATAAGGCCCCTACCGGCAGCTTTAGCTAACACTTTCGTAAAAACATCAGCTACAAGGTTGAAAAACAGGGGAGAGATAGGATCCCCCTGTCTAACACCTCTGCCTGTCAAGAAGAAGTTACTATTAACATCATTGATCCTGACCCCCACAGAGCCTCTATCCAGGAGAGAATTAAACAGATAAATGCACTTCGGGCTAAAGCCCCTAGCAGCAAGCATTTTGAGCATAAACTCACGGTTAACCATGTCATAAGCCTTCTCGTAATCAAGCTTAAAGATAAAACCCGGTTGTCATTTCGAGCCACTTCATGAATAATTTCATGGGCCAAAGGGCATATAAGAGATATGCAAGATGATTGAGCTAGGCAAGGCAATTTTGAACTCCCACATCTATTACCGCTCCCACCAAAGACATTTTAGATAATCCCACATTTGTGACAACTCGTGAGAAAAAATCTGTGTAAGGTACTCCTCTTCACAACCTCCTAAGGAGTTGTAAAACAAGGTCTGACTCACACACCACAAGTAATGTGACACTATAGTTCGATGGATGAATAGGCCTTCTCACATTTTTACTACTCCCACCGGTCCAGAAAAACTGTTGCAAGTACAACTTTTGAATCATACTAGGCAAGTTCATTTCCCACGACACTTTTAGTGGATCGGATGGAGTAGAAGTTATTTGGTGTATTTGCGCCGAAATCCCACCAATTGACACCACGAAGTACATAGAAACCAGAGTATTAGAAAGAGTAGCGTTTAAAAATTACAATTGGATAGGGTGTGGAAGGTGCTCCCCTCCCCTCTCGTGAACAGTGCTCCTGAGAGGCGAAAGGGAAGGAGCCGAGATCCCTTGCTCCGCCGACGGCCGGATCGCCGGTCGCCTCCCTCTCCGGCTGTCCTTGTGGCGGCGAGAGGGTGGAGGGGCCGTCGATCTGTGCCCGAGGCTTGTAGATAGTAGGGTAGGGCTCCCCATCGGCGCTGGCAGGGTGGTGGTGGCGGCGGCGGTGTGGAATAAGGTGGCCAGTGCTTCTTCCCCATCACGGCGAGGCCATGTTTGGCGGAGCCGTGAAGCAGCTGGCGTTGGGTGCCCCCAGATCTGTCGATCTGGTGGGAGTTGGTGCTCCGGGCATGGTCGGCGACGTGAAGACGGCGGCTGGCGTGTGGAGCTTTTGTTTCCTGTTCCTGTCTTCGCCGCGGTAGGGTGGGCTCTGGCCCTGCCGTGCAGGATCTGGGATTGCGGCGGCCGTCCTGGCCGTCTGTACAGGAGTTTCTTTCTGGGATCTTCGAGGTGGCTGCTGGCTTTTGGTGCGGTGTTCGGGCCTCTTCTGCCGGCCATGGTGGCCTGGGGAGGTGTGCTTCTGGCGGCGGGCTCTGCTTCAACAAGGTTTGGTCTTCTTCCTTCTCTAGCCGGCCGTGGTGGCGAGGGGAGAAGGTGGGAGCAAGACGTGCAAGTGGCGGCGACTCCGGCAAGCTGCGATCGTGCTCTGTGCAGGGATGGTCGGATGTTTGGGTGGCTGTGGGGAGGAGGCGCCATGGCTGTGCGCGTTCACCGTGTCTTCAGCTCCGTTGCTTGCGGCGGACGGCTTTTGCAGTCTCTACATGAGTGGGGTGCTTCCCGTCCCGGGGATGGCGGTGGCCTGGTGTCTCCTTCTCCGGCGAGCTCGGCGTTGGAGGTCTTCAGGCGTTGCGGTGGTTCAGCGGCGTTTTCGGGTGCTGCTGTTGCGCTGAGTTTCGTTGGCTTGTTCTACTGCGTTTTCCTGTTCTTTCTTTGTTTGTTATGTTGAATTCGCAGTGTAAGATCCTTTCAAAAAAAAAAAACCCAGAGTATTATGTTTACAATCTAGAGAGGAATGGGCTTGACGAAATGTTGATGGATCCTATCTTTGTTGCCACTGCTGAATGTGTAGAGGTCACTTTTGTCACGAAACAACAAGGTCATGCTCTTGGTGAGGTTGGTGACACGTTTTACAAACGGGAGCAGCGCACGATGGTCAAATCGTGCCTGATTGGTAGTTTTCCATGCATCTTCAACCAGATTCTCCCGAACGGCGACAGCTACCTCACTTGTAACATGATGCTCGTTGATATAGCTATCCAGGGAGCTAGCCACATCCATTTTGTTCTTGCCGTGCTACTCCCTCCGTTTTTATTTAGTTCGCGTTATGGGTTTATTCAAAGTCAAACTTTTCAAAGTTTGACCAAGTATATACAAAAAAATATCAGCATATATAATTTTAAATATATATGATATGAAAATATATCTTATGAGGATTCTAATAATATTAAAATTTTGTTGTAAATATTTATATTTTTTGTTATATATTTAGTCAAACTTCACAAAGTTTGACTTTGACTAAACCTAGAACGCAAACTAATTGTAAACGGAGGGAGTATGAACAATCACACGTTTGGTTAGTTACTCTGTCGGTTTTACAGTGCAAAAAAATATCTGGGTGTAATTAATCAAAGCACATATATATACCTTAAATGCTGCCAAATCATCCATAAAACGTGTCACCTCACCGTATGCCATTACCACATCAGGGTAACCAATGGCCCACTCGAATGCTTCATCCGTTGCATCGTCCCCCATACCAATAAGTGAACCAATGATTAGCGATGGAGTACCCGCGGAAATGACCGAACACTTTGTGATCTTTAAAGCTTGGTATGTAACTGCTGTGGAACCATTCAAATTCCTGTTGGTAATGCTTGCACAGATTTTGGAACTGCGTTTGCACGAGGAGTAGAACTTATAGACCAACAGAATTCATTAATGAATATATATATTGAAAATTTGACTGTAGACTATATAGTATATGTATACGTACCGCTTTTCTACAATAAAGAACACGACACTTGTGTTCTTGTTTTAGTTCATTCTCAAACTCTCTGAAAGTATTCATACAACTCACATAGTACTTCTTCAGGTACTCTGGTAAAAGAGGAATAGCACTCTCATTCCATCTGCACGTGCATACCGCACGGTAATTTAGCTTCGGTCAGCTTGTACAATATATATGTACTACTTCCTATTTCCTAAAGTGTAAGACGTATTTTGATGCGTTATAACAAGGATTTAACAAATAATTTGTCTATTAACATACTCCTATTTATGTGAAACATAATCACACTAGTCAAAAGTATTACTTTTTAAAAGTATTACTTTTTAACATAAACAATTTATGGGTGCTTAACACATACGTAGTAATGTGGCTTTGAGCTTTGGTGGGCTTGGGGCATTAGACCTAATATGTCACAGACGGGCTGGTAAAAAAGGATGGTTATAGGTTACTACTGGACAATGATGTTAAATCTCAAAAAAAAAAAAAAAAACTCGACGATGATGTCACAAAAAGGCCAGATGAAAGCCAGCAAATGATGGCTAAATGACCTGCGTGTAATGTATGTGCAGCAAGTGATTTTACCTATTAGTTTTTGTTCATGAGAATAGTCTCTCCAATGTGGAAGCTCATAGGATAGCTCGGTGTTTTTTTTTCTTCAATCTGGCCCATTTATAGGACTAACTATACTTGTGACCCTGTTTTAGAACTAATTCTAAATATGGCCTTCTACTCGGCTCCACGAGCAATGGCGCCGACGTACAACAGATCGGCTCCACCTGCTTTTGGCGCCGACTCGTCCATGGTGCTACACAGCTGCGCCCCGGTCTCAGTAGCTGTTTTATTCAACTTTTGTACAGAACGGCTGGGTAATCTGCATTTGGCTCTTCACTGTACACTTCCAAGCATGTATTCCGTCCGTACTTCACATATGCATGCTAATTGCTTTTTGACTTTTTTACTATTAGCTAAGATGAAATAAGCAGCGACTTCAATATTAATGTTATTTAAAAGTGTGACAATAGTATATTTTAGATTAAATTAGCATAAACTTCTAAAATATTTTTTGAAAATGAAAGTTGCCCTGGCCTCTTCATCGAAGAGATGCATACGGCTTAAATTTATTTAACAAAGACGGGCAAAAAGTTTTACGACACTCATACATAGTGAAGCCGCCAAATAAAATGAAAAACATCACCCACTAGCACAACGGTAGAGGAATCAAAAGGGGTCTTATGCCCCAGCCATAGCCATCACCCATATACCGCTAAATACGCCTCATGCGAATGTTTCGGAAGTCCCCTCTGCCATCGTTCGCCAACCCATTTCCATGGTGTAGATCGATGCATGGCAGGCCTACCATCGACGATGTCACGGTGCTAGATAGCGCCATCATCCTGCACGCGTCCATCGTCATGCATTCACAGAGGAAAACGACGCCACATGATGTCACTGCCCGGTCTGGCTAGCCAAACCTCAAGTTTCCCTAGAAACTAGTCTGGTCCGCCATCATAACGATTCCCTTGAAGGAGGATGTCGGACCGGCGACTCTAGTTTATTGCATCCACCTTGTTGCGTTGAGTTGTTAGAATGTCAGTTTTGGTTGTTAGGGTGACTTGGTCGTCGACTCGTGTGGGGGAGCGGCCTCGGGGCTCTCGCGGATGTCGTAGCGGTGGCTCCGAGTGTTTGCCTCCGCAATTGTGTCTAGGTGTTTGGGTGTCGGTTATGGTTGGTAGGGCAAATTACTCGTCGACTCGTGTGGGTTTGCGGTTTCGGAACTAGCGTTGTGCGCTCTGTTTTATATTTGTTTTCGTTCTGTTTCCTTATTAAATTGGACAACTTTTATCTTTTATCTATACTACTATTAAAAAAGCAAACATGTTGGGATACTTTAAATCTTGTCCGTTTAATTTTCGATCAATGATCCAGATTGTCCCGATGTCGAGCACCAAACACTTTAAATCTTGTCTGTTTATTTTCCGATCAACGATCCAGATTGTCCCGATGTTGTGTTGAGAATTGAGATATCATAGGATCGATCTCCTGTTGTTTTCGTAGGTCAATGGGCTGAGATGCATCGCTGGTCATAGACCGTGTCCTACTCTATTACAGGGACTGGTACAAGCATCCATAGAAAGAAAGAAGAACCCTAAAAAAAAGATCATAGACCGTGTCCTACTCGAATACAGGGACTGGATCGACTCGGCATCACGTATAAACATACACGCATCCATAGAAAGAAAGAAGAAGAAATCCATAGGTTATCACCATGGTCGTCATCGTCGTAGAATTGATCATTGGCCTCGGTGGTGGACCATCGGAGGCGGCAAACCCTCCCTGAACAACCGGAGGCGCCCAACGCGATCTTGCATGGTGCCGCCTCCAACTATGGAAAAGAATCGACGCCGGGAGCTAGACCCTACTCCTTTTCTCAATTGGTGCTGTGGTGGATCCTAATCGCGATTCTTCTGTAAAGAATTAATTCCTCGAGCACTGCGACGAAGCGGGCGCCGACGTCGGCTGCCTTGAATTGAGCCTGGTTGCAATATCGGCAAGGTACTTCTTCCCGGCCGGTCCGCAGCTGCAAGGCAGCCAGGCAGGACGACCACGGTGTTCTAGCTGGCCATGGCCACGGGTAGCGCAGCTGTACATCTAATTTGGTATGGTGTAAAGCCCTCACATATTCAGATTTCTCATTACAGTTTTGGAGTCTCACACTTCCTTTCATTGATCTCAATAAAGTTATTCTGAGAACTTCAGATCACCTGATTTAGGACATGTCGTCTTTAGTTCTTCTTTGTTGGTAGAAACATAAGAAATAAAAAGAGATCATATTGTTTTTCATCAACTACAAAGTTTGATAGAAGGTCATGAAGCAACGAGGAGATCAAGTTTTTATTTTTCGATGTAGGAAAACATGTAGTAGGAAATACACATGTCAATTCGTAGAGACTTCCTTCAACTCTGCACTGCCCTGAACATAGCACCAGAACAAGGGCACAACGTGACATAATAGCTGTAGCAAAGTAAAACCACGGCCAAGTTAGACAAATCGATACTGATCGGCGTCGATCTTCTTCTCTGACTCTCTGTATCCCTTCTCTGCAGTTGCTTGGTTGCCCTGAAGATCCAGTGATATTTGAAAAAAAATTCCAGTGATATTTTCGTTCAGATTTTCTTTTTCCAGTGAGAACAAAACGTACAGTTTCATCTTAGGGAATTAATACAAGGGATGCGCCATGATAGGATGGGTATCCAGCGTGAGAAAGCTCTCGGTATGGCGACAATGGACACAACGGAGAAACATACACGGCGACGATGGTAGGGGGGACGATGGCTGGCTCCCGCTGGAAGTCCTTCGAGACTGCGTGCAGCTCGAGCTTGCTGACTTCAAAGTGTCTGAGAGTGGCCGAGGATGACAAGGCCACGGGGGAATGATTCCAGGCCTGCGTCCTCATCCGAACCTGGTGTTGGTAGTGATATGGTCATTCTAAGTCGGTCCCAACTGCGCTACGGTCATTGTCTTCCGATGGCACTAAGCAGCAAAACATCGAGAATTAGCAAACGTCGAGCACTTGGCATATCATGAGACTAGCTAAAACATATTCAATAAAAATCAACCGGTCGCAATGCACGGGCATTTTTTCTACTGAGTCCCAAATTACCTACTCCATGTAAATTGGACCCCTAAACATGGTGTCATTGAATCCTTTCGGTGTCCTCCGGGTTTGTAACGATTCTGGTTAATTTTATCAGTAGAACTGAAGTTATTCCCTTTAATTGCAATTTAGCGTAGCACGTGGTGTAGCCACATTATTTCTATTTCAAGAGACAATGCACGTAAGTAGGTAAAAAAATTGTGTATCAACATATATTCTTTCATTTTTTTTAGAAGTTTTCTTCACATTGTTATACTTAATTTGGTCAGCACGTGAGAGCATTTGAATTGTCAGAGTTGTATATAACATATTAAACTACATGATAAGTAACTTATTAAAAATAGGATGATATTTAAAAAAAATGGCATGTTATATTTTGGAGACGTGCGTTGCACGTGCAAAGCAACTAGTATAAATGAAAAGGCAAATGTTTTGACGCGTTTTAAAAAATACAATAGAAATTACGGTACTAGAGCTAGCTTTCTTGAGAAAGAAGAGAAAATCTGAGCGTGGTTCACGTACGGGAGTTGGAGACAATCGTTCGAAGCCAGCTAGCGTGGTACGGGAGTTGGAGTCAACGATCGAAGCTAGCTTTGCATGCCAAAGACGAGCAGTTCGGCTCCAGGCTTCACGGCGCCGAACCAGCAGTTGCCGCAGCCACGCGTAGGAGACCGAGAGTTCGGCGCCAGCGAGTACATGCGCCGACTTGAATGATCTCGGCTCCATGTTTATTGGCGCCGAACGACGGGCCAGATTTGGCTATAGTTTTCAACAGAGGCCAGATTTGCTTAAGTTTTCAACAGAGGCCATTTCTTGCAAAAAATACTAGCTCGGTCTTCTGTTTCTGCGAGTTTTGGACGTTAGGTTTGGCTCCTCCGGCCTCCTGATGGTCTTTGTATCCATGACAATGTGTTAGAGAAATAAAAATATTATGTTCCCCCCTAAAAAAATCTCTGGAGGGTTAAGGAATCCCGTTAGTGATGATGTCTTAGTGGGCGAGAGCGATAACCAACCATATTTATTTGTCCTTAGTTACTTTCCATGCACTAACAATCTTAGTTATTAGATTCTTAATTCGTCTTAACCAATCTGATTGATCCAAAGTTAGCTAGCTACTCGTAGCTGCACTCAGCCGGCGTGTTGCCGTTCTTGAACCGATCGTTGTCGGTACAGTAGTCGTAGTTCATGTATGTATTCTTGACGTTCTCGTAGGCGGCCTGCTCCGCGGCGGACAGCCTCCGGTGCCGGCGTGCGTTCCACCACAGGTCCGGCGAACTGCACGGCGTGGAGCTTGTGTTGGCGCAGGCGTCGACATTGAACCCCTGGAACGCCACCGTGAAGGGCGCGCGGTTCCAGTCGATCTTGGTCCTGCCGCCGTCCGTAGCCCAGTCGGAGCCGTCCCACAGGCTGGCCCGGAGGCGCATCCGCTTCGCCGGGAACTCGTACCCCGCCACACGGCCCGTCATGTTTCTATGCACCCGTATCGGCGTCTCGTCCACGAACACCCTGCAGATTGCACACGCAGATCGATTCAGCGATGCATTTGTTGATCCAGTGAGCTCTAGAACAAGAAAACTGAAAGGAACGTACACGAGCTGGTAAGGGTTCCAGAGTATCCTGTAGTCGTGGAAGTCGGCTGCAGGGTCGAACCACAGTTGCAGCCTCTGCTCCCTGTCGCCGTGGCCGTTGACGAAGACGTTGGTCTGGAGCGTGATGGGCTTGCCGTCCACGTTGCCCAGAAACTCGAAGTCCACCTCGTCGTGGTTGCCGCTGTCAGGGTCCGACGACAGCTATACACAAAGTTTGCATTGAACAAGTACTTAGGTAAGGAAGAGGAATTAATGTATGCAAACACCACACACTGATCAGCTAGCAACTCACGTACGTAGAAGGCTGTGACAACCCCGGCCGTATACCCGCCGGGCACCTTGATCCTCATGTGGAAGAACCCTGAACCGTACGAAACCTTGGAGCCGAACCCGGCGCCGGAGTTCTTGTCCATGGTGAGATGGACCTCCGTCCCCAGGTTTACCAGGTGATAGCCATCTGCACCCCACGTTGGCGCGTAGTTCTCGTCGAACACCGGCGTCCTCGCCGGCAACAGGCTAACCGCGGCCGGAGGAGGACAACGAGGACGACGACGATGAGGAGAGGCAATGGCTGCTGCAAACTGGAGGCCATTGCTGTATGTAGCTTAGCCACGACAAGTACGTGTGAGCGTTTGCGGCTTGTTGACCAAGTGGAGCTCACCTAGCACGTCCTTTAATAGGCCTTCGATCTCCAACTGATAAACGATGCATGCGTAATGCATCGACGGAGGATATCCATGCATGCAACAAGGAAATGTGAACTGCGTGTGTTGTGTGCACGTTAGATCGATGCATATCCTAGCTGCCGGGCTTTTTTTCTTTTTTAAACGAAACAAAAGATTTGTCTTTTATATTGATAAAGGAGGAGAAAAGCCGAAGCGAAAAGGAAAAAGGGCAATGCAAACCGTGGACCAAGATATAATTTTCGCTAGATGTTTAGCACCCGCGAGGATCTAGTTCCTGCTTTGGTCATTCATTCATCTTCTGAAAAAGGACGGATGGCATTGAAAATTTGTTGTCGAACACCCTTGGGTTTTTTCTTCTTCCAAATCTCCCGTGCAAGCAAGGTGATGGTTGACTTCAACCGTTTAGGGTGGACCGTTGCGTCTTTGCAACGATATGCCATTACTAGATCGAGAACTGTAGGACCCGAGCCAAGGCTTTGAAGATCGAAGAGCTGGACAAGAGAACCAAGATGTCGCAGCCTGCCAAATGCGCTTAGAGAAACAACACTCCTAGAAGATGTGTCTAGCCTTCTCAGGCTGACAGTTACACTCCGGGTTGTGAGTCTATCCCTGGATGACGAGATGATCTGACGTCCACAACCTATTTTGAACGACGAGCCATGAGAAGAAACGACATTTAGGAGGTCAAAATAGCATGGAGTGGAACCCAAAAACTGCGCCCTGCAAGTTGAGCCAACCGGGTAGCTGCCGCTTGAAGATAGGATCCATGAGATAGCTAGTATCTTTTTGTGCCAGGAACGAGCCTGATCCCTTCAATAAGGTACCAGAGGCCAATGATCTGCGCAATGTGGGTAGCCGTGAAGTTCTTGGCCTTAATACCGGCAGTCCAAGTGAGTTTGCTCAGGGCGCCAAGAGTACATCTTCACTTGGGCTTGGATGCCTCGTAAATATTCGTCATCGCGGACCTGGGGCACTCAGCCCATAGGAAGACCAGAAGGATGCTTTCATACCATCGTTAATGGTGGGGGTTCCCGGTGTTGGTGGCAGCGACCCCCGGATCGTGGTCTGGAGTTCCTGCTCGAGGCTATTGGGCAATTCGACGGTGCGGATGTGCGAAGGTTATTCCGGGCGAAAGCTCTGTGCTTCGGCGCCGATGGCGGCGATGCCTGTGGGTACCGTTACCCTCTTGGGGGCGCCATTGTGGATACCTTTGCCGTGTTAGGGTTCCGGGTGAAAACCTTTGACCTCCGGTCTCGATGTCGGCGGCGCGATGCGTCGTTACCCTCTTGGGGCGTCATCTTGGAGCCCCGTTCTTCGGATTTGTTCCGGTGACCTCGTGGCAAGTTTGGTTCTCCGTGTTTTTCTTTTTTTATCTTTGATCCGCTTTGTAAGGGGTTCCCCTCTTTACCTTGTATCGGTTCGGCCGTTTGGGCTTTATTTATAAAGCTGGGCGAAAGCCTGTTTCGTGGATGGTAACTTTGATAGCAGCATAAAAAGGATCCTATCCGTCTGGTCATTTGGAGTTTCGAGACCAACCCAAGATTTGCCCGGAACCACCCAATCATACCACAGACAACAAAGGCGCGGGCTCTCGCAAATCTCTCCATATCTAGGATCTCAAGACCGGCAAGTTGCAAGGCTTCTCAACCACGCAAAAAAAAAAAGTTTGGCCACGCACCCATGTGAAGATATCTACTCTTATTTTGACGTTGTCGATCATAGTGATGTCTCCTTCGACTTGATTAGGTCTTGAATCATAATCACAAAAACTCGGCGATTTTTGTTATGTTTTTTAAAGGGGAGCAACTCCGGTCTGTGCATCAGAGTGAAGCACACAGTCTTGATTTATTGTATAGTTTTAAGTATCATAAGTTAAATCTCGGATCACATAAGGTGGTCACATGAATAAGGTAAATGCCGTCGGCCACCCTACCTGAAGATAGCTCGTAAGACCACCATCGATATCATACGAGAACATTTTGAATTCAGACGTCCCTGCTTCTATATGGATCCAATATGAAGCTTGGTTTGGACAATCTGCAAATAGTTGTCAACTCCTGAATTGTTAAACACAACCTCATTTCAAAAATTCTGAATTGGCCATAGAAAATCACAAACTCCCACACGGATTAGGCCTTTAGTGTTATTGTCAGTGCCATTTAGCCAATTACCAAACATATTAGTAAAACTAGTTGGAGGCGAAATATTAAAAATAAAATGCACTAAGCCCCAAATAGAACGCACAAAACGAGACTTAAGAAAAAATTGTTCAACAGACTCCTCCATATCAGAAAAACACACTTTTAAAGCCGGTTCATTTTCTCTTACCCAAATGATCCTTTTAAGCAAAACGTTCCGATGAATAACCACGTGAAGATCTTAATCTTCAATGACACTTTAATTTCCACACGTATTTAAAAAGGTAATAGGGCCATTCATCACGTCCAAATACATAGATTTAACTAGAAATCACATGTGCTTGTTAAACGGCATTTAAAATGGTATTGAACATCCCAGAGAGATAAACCAATTAAGCGTTCAACTAAGTGTGCGCAGCAAAGAATCCCTTCTTAATTCAGTACTCAGATGTACATTAACTAACACATCCACGACAACCACATTCTTATGTTGCATGATATTATATAAAGAGGAATACTAAATCCATAAGGGAGTGTGTCCATACCAAACGTCCTCCCAACAACGTATGTTCTAACCATTATCGAGGACAAAAGATCCCGGATAAAAGAATAAATTTTTTAACCCAAAATTCCTGTCCAAAAAGGAGATACGGTGGGAAAGGGTTTCATTACGCAAATACTTATTGAGTAATATCCCATGCCAAACTCAATCTTTATGAGTAGCTTGAACAGCCATTTTTTAAGATCAAGGACCTCAATACCTAACCCCGACGAATTTGTCTTGCGGGCGACATATTATATTCCACTTTGTAAGTCTATACTTTGTCTTAAGCTCGTTCTTGTACCCCCTTTGGAATTTCGGAAAACAAGAGCAACAGCATCGGTAAACTAGTTAGAACAAAATTAATCAGCACCAAACGAACCCCCCCCCCCCCCCCCCCCCCCCCCCCCGTCGTGAGAGCATTTTGGTCACCCATCACCCCATCTTTCTCTTAAACCGACTGGTCTTCTATTGGTTTCCATTCTTTATTGAAAATCTTCTGACGGGAATACCTAAATATTTAAATGGGAGTGAGTCAATTTCACAACGAAAAATATGTCTATATCCTCTTTCTCTTTGCCAAATCGAAACACCTCACATTATGGAAATTAATCTGAATGCCCAACAACTGCTAAAAAGGATACGATATTAGTTTCATATTTGCCGCTTTCTCTAAATAGTGTTCTAAAAATAAGATGGTGTCTTCGACGTACTAAAGAATGGATATACCACTCTCATTTAGGTGCGGTACAAGACCTCCAACCTGACCATCCTACTTGGCACGTGCAACCAGTATATCCACAATCAGCAACAATGTTAAAAAGAAGAGGCGACGAAGGATCCCTAGTCGCAACCTTTTCAATGTCTACAAATAATGACTGATATCATCATTAACTTTAATTCGGACACTCCCACCTTGCACTAACGTCACAACCCACGTGCACCACACAGGAGAAAACCCCTTCATTCGTAGTGCTTGTTGCAATAAATACAATTTAACTTTATCATGTCTTATCGAAATCAAGTTTAAAAAGAACCCCATCAATTTCCTTCCAATGAATTTCATGGATGCTTTCATGTAGAATCACTACCCCGGCCCCTCTAGGACATGTCTACCAGGAATGAAGGTTGGCTGCGTAGGTCTCACAACTTTATGTGCAATATCAAAAACAAGATTAGTACCGACTTTAGTAAAACAAAACTCACATTCAGGAGACAAATATGGTATCACATTCATGAAACTCACAAAATGATGAACAACAGAGTTTGTACCCTCAATGAAGTTGTAGTGTTATACGTGTTGTTCTACTCCACATGAGCAGTAGTGTTGCTTTAGTTGAAGTGAGGTCGGTGCAACATAAAGAAGATAACGAAGAAAACGAGTGCATTATTGTAGGTCGATGAGTGAGCGGGCGACGGGAGCCTCGCGCCGGCGGCGGCTGACGCTGCCGTCCAACGGCCTATCGCCGGAGCGGGTGTCGCGCACGGCAGCGGGGGACGCGGGTGGCTCGGCAGGATCGAGGTACTCCGTGCTCGTGGAGGAGAACCCGTCCGACGATGAAGATTGTCTCTCGGAGGTTCCATTCGAAGCCGCCATGGAGGTGCTGGACGAGGAGGTGCCGGAAGCTGGCTAGACCACGGTGAAGAGGAGAGGCCGGCGGACCGACGAGGAGATCGTGACGGAGTTCTGGAATGAGATTGGATTTTCGACGCCGGCGTCTATGGTTTGGGAGAGGAGGTCTACTTCGCCGTCCTCAACCAACATCGGCGACATACCGTCTTCGTCTCCGCTGGGGATGCCGTCGAGCCCACCGGCGCCAGAAGGAAGCTTGACGACCATCTCGGGCCACGGCCGGACTATCTCACCGGCGTCAGCCATAGGGACAGTGCTGTCGAAGCCGGTGAGGCTAGGATGGCGCGGTCCCCTCCCTCGCGCTCGGATCATGCCGCCCACGGTCCTTGGCATGTTCCTACCGGTGGTGGCGACAGAGGCCGGAGACGGTGGTGCAAGCGGTGCGACGAAGAAGACTGCCGGCCCGGTGATTGCGGATCGGAGTGTTGACCCAGGAGCCCAAATTCAAAAAACGCAGGCAGGTGGAACCACGGCGCAGGAGGATTCGGACCGTCCCTCGCCCTGGGCTTACCTTGGCCGTCGGTTCGCGGGCCTCTGGTGAAGCGTTGACAGTCCAGTGCGTAGGGTTCCATCCGACGTCGCATCGCCTTCCTCGACTCGAAGCTCTCCTGCCGCTGCACGTTCTACTACGCCGCCGTCCTCGTCTCGCAACTGGCCGGCCTCCTACTCCAAGACGCGGCCGAGGACGCCTCTCGCTCCACCGCAACGCCGCCATCTCACCCTTCACCTACTAGCGCCCAGCGTCCACGCTCGTTCGCGGAGGTCGTCGTGTCGCCGGCGGCCATGTCGGGGCAAGGAGGCTCGGGGGGCCAACCGAGCCGTGGCCAGCAAGGACCGCAGCAGGCTACCGCCCAGCTCCTGCAGACCAGGCCACCCATGATCTTCGGCCGGTTTGCGGGGCCGGGAACAGGCACCGCAACGACGAACGTGGTGGTGCCCGCGCGCACTGCTGGCGATTCTGGGGCGATGGCGCGTGCTGCAGTGGCGCCGGTGGCACCGCCGCCGACGGTGATCAACCCAACAGCGGTCACGAATGTGCCTTTTGTCGTGGGCACGGCCACGGTCGCGGGTACGGCTGCCGCTAAGAAGAAGAGTAAGAAAAAGAAGAAACCGCAGACGCCTGCAACGACGGAGGCTGAGCCCAGTTAGGGTACTGTTGCTGCGTCCGTTATGACTGCGCCTGCGGATGTTCCTGGGCTGACTGGGGTCGTTGCTCAAGGGGTGACTACGGCAAAGCGGAAGAGGTGCTCAAATTGCAAGGTGGACACTCACGAGACGAAGGAGTGCTCGGTTGATAGGTACTGTTATTTCTGTGACAAGGCGGTGCACCCGACTCTTCGGTGCCTATTCTCAGGTTACCGAAGCCATATGCTAGGATGGCAGGCATTGGGTGCGAGGACACTATGTTCAACCATCTTCCTAATGGGATCTTCAGGCCACAGTTGGCTTTGAGCTCTGCTCCAGTGGCTCTGGTGACGGTGATAGGTGACGGGGAGCCGGTGTCGGCAGAGATGATACAGACCTTGTTAGCTCGCTTCTGTCCGTTACAATCCGCGTGGTGTTGGGAGGCTATTCCGCACAAGGAGAATTCATTCTTGGTCAATTTCCCCTCTATGGCAGATTTGGAAAGGATGAATGGTTCTGAACTTGGGGTGCCAAAACAGCAATCATGGATCTCGTGGACATTTGGAAGCCGGAGGACATCGAGCCAATGGCGGAGTTAACGCCAACTTGGGTGCATGTAAAGGGAGTGCCAAATTCTGTTCGTCATTTTCTTGGTCTATGGGCTGTGGTACTCTCATTGGAAAGACCATGGATGTGGACTTGTTGGCTCTCCGGCGTAACAATATGGTTCGGATTCTGGTGGCAATGCGCAACCCCAATTTGTTTGAGACAAGGGAGGTTAAAGCTGATGCCTTTGTGATACTTAAGGGGTACTCTTTTCGGTTCAGCAAGGAGGCGGCGGACTATGTCGCGGAACCAGACTTTGTGCCCTTCATTTGGAAACGGAATGACAAAGATGATGATGCAAGAGGATTGGAGGAAAAAGACACTGACGAGTCGCACGTTAATGTGCAGCCAAAGACCGCGGATGGACACCCCCATGCCACAAGCTAATGTGTCGGGGCCGGGGAGTTCATCGCTGGGTTACTTGGGTCAGTTGCGGTCAACTTGGGATTGCGGTCACTCCTTTTAATGAAAAACCAAACACCGAGGGGTGAAGAAATTGTGGCGCAGATGGTGTCCACAAATTGTTCTAGAACAGGTGCTGTTGATGAAGCACTGGACAACCTGAAGATGCGTCGGTATGTACTGAAGTCTGCAATCGGTGGAGCACAGCGATGCTAATGGGCCTCGGGCGACCAATTGTTCGCCGTCGCCTGGTGATGTTGTGGGCCTTCGGCGGCAAAACACACGCTGTCGCCCGTTGCGACGAGCTCTCCAGCGCTTACTTTCGGGCCGCTGGCGGGTGGCTGCTCCAAGCAGGCCGACGCTGGCGCTGACGGGCCGCGCGCGGCCGATTCTTCTCCACCGCATGGGGCGGCCGCGCAGCTGCACGTGCAGACTGGGTTGGGAGGTGGCGCCGGCCCAGAGAGTGCTGCTGGGAAGACGAGCACTGCCCTGTACGCTGCACAACGACCGACAGTGCAGCTCGACTTCCCGGAGACGCCGGTACGTGGTTCGACGCTGGGGATGGGCTCTACTTCACCTTTGCCTTCCCCGGTGTTGACTCCGACGCCGGGTGTGGGCTCTACTTCAACATTGCCTACCTCGGTGTTGACCCAGGTGCCGGGTGTGGGCTCTACTTCACCATTGCCTACACCGGTGCCGACCCCGTTGAGGAGGAGTGAGAGGCACGTGGTGGCCGTTGACGGGTCCTCCGTGACGACGAGGACTCCATGTCGAAGGCGATGAGGCACAAGGCTGAACAAAACCTGGACAAGTCTGGTATGAACAAACACCCAAAGTCGTTCCTTAATTTTTCAAATGCAAGCATTGTAGCTAAATTGAATAGTGTAGGTTTTTCTTTGGGTAGTTCTGTTGAAAAAATTGCCATGTCGACTAATGCACTAAGACATTTGGAATATGACCGGTTAACAGTCACCCCAAAAGTCTCGTGTAAGTCGTTTACTACCCACATAGATGAGGAGGAGCACAATGACACAATTGATGTCCAGCTACTATCTCATCTAGTGGGTGATGTATCGGAGGGTGGCTTAGATGAGGCTATGCTAAGTTCATTATATGATCTAAGAGCGTCTAGCCGGAAGTCAAAAGCCGACTCTCATAAGAAAAAAGATAAAACGCCACGGAAAAAGGCGAAGGTTTCCACCCCTCCAATTGTTTCCCGATGAATGGCATATTCGAGAATAGCAGAGGTCTTCGCGACTTGGCTAAACACGCTCGCATTGCTGATTCTATTCGGGATCATCGATTGGATTTTGTTGGAATATCTGAAACCGGTAAACGGGATTTGTCTGCGACTCTACTTAACCGCTTGTCTGGTGGGGTAGAATTCACATGGAAGTCCCGTCCGCCACGTGGCAGGTCTGGGGGCATTTTACTAGGCGTCAGAACAGAGACCATGGATGTGTTGGCTAGTTCGGAAGGGGAATTTCATATTAAATTCCACATCCGTAACAAAGCCGATAACTTCACATGGACTCTTGTCGCTGTGTATGGAGCCGCCCAGGATGAACATAAGTCTGCTTTTCTCAGAGAGCTGGTAAACCTGGCAAAAGATAATCCATATCCTATAATTATAGGTGGTGATTTTAATTTGCTAAGGTTCCCACATGAGAAGAGTAGAGGAAGATTCGACAACCGATGGCCTCTCTTATTCAACGCTGTAATTGACAGCCTTAGTTTAAGAGAGGTATCGATGATTGGGAGGCAGTACACTTGGGCTAATAGCCTCCCAGAGCCAACATACGAGAAGTTGGACCGTGTATTGATGGACTCGGATTGGGAAATTAAATACCCAATGGTCTCAGTACGGGCCCTCGAACGTATAGAGGCATTGTCGGATCATGCACCCATACTTCTAACCACGGGAACACCGAACCCGTCATGTAAACGCCAATTCAAATTTGAATTGGGTTGGTTACATAGGGAAGGGTTTTTTGAAATGGTTAAATTGGTATGGGAAAGACCGGCGCCTAGTCTAACTCCAATTCAAAGGTGGAATAACAAAATCAGCGCATTGCGCAACACCTGAATGGTTGGGCGAGACACATGGTAGGGCAACTAAAAAACAAGAAGCTTCGGCTGTCATCTATTATTGATGAACTAGAGGCTTTTGCGGAAGTTAGACCACTATCAACGCAAGAGATTGAACTCAAAAATCAATCAAATGCCGAGATGGCGGGTATTCTTCGTGAAGAGGAGCTCAAATGGTACCAACGATCAAAGGCCCAATTTATTCTGGAAGGTGACTCGAATACGAGATACTTTCATAGTCCAGCTAATGGCAGACATAGAAAGAAACTCATTCATTCTCTCGTCCAGGATGAGGGTACGATTGAAGGCCATGAGCAATTAAAATCCTACATCACGAAGTAATATAAAAATTTGTTTGGTGACCCGATGCAGATAATTTCTCGCTTCACGAATCCCAAACAAATGATATTCCGCAGGTTTCCGATCAGGAAAACGCCCATCTGACAGCTCCTTACTCTATGGAGGAGGTAAAGAAGGCGGTATTCCAGATGGAACACAACAAAGCACCGGGTCCGGATGGTTTTCCCGCTGAGTTTTATCAAACTTTTTGGGATGTAATCCAATCGGACTTGCTCGAGATGTTTCATGATTTACATGCTGGACAACTCGAGCTATTTCGCTAAATTTCGGTGAGATAATTTTGTTGCCAAAGGTTAATGGAGCAGAAAGGATCCAGCAGTATAGACCTATCTGTCTCCTAAACATTAGCTTCAAAATCTTCACTAAAACCGCTACTATGAGGCTTAATTTGGTGGCTGATCATGTTGTGAGACCCACTCAGACGGCGTTTATGCAAGGTCGCAATATCCTTGATGGTGTTGTCATTTTACATGAAACAATTCATGAGATGCATCGAAAAAAACTTAATGGAGTTATCCTAAAAATAGACTTTGAAAAGGCTTATGATAAAGTCAAATGGTCTTTCTTGCAACAAACATTCAGAATGAAAGGTTTTTCAGCTGAGTGTCGCACAATGATACATAATTTCGTTTCCGGAGAAAGTGTCGCCATCAAAGTGAATGACGATGTTGGTAGATACTTCCATACAAAAAAGGGGTTACGACAAGGCGATCCATTATCTCCTATATTATTTAATATAGTTGCTGATATGTTAGCCATAATCATTGAGCGGGCAAAATCCGATGGGCAAATTGTTGGAGTGGTACCGCACCTAGGGATGGCGGATTATCCATTCTCCAATATGCTGACGATACAATTCTTTTTATGGAACATGACATAAAAGTGAAGTGTTTTGTTTTGGCGACGCTCAGGATGAGGCTACCCAGTATGCTGAATTATTCGGCTGTGAGCTTGGCCAGTTTCCAATTAACTATCTAGGCATCCCAATACACTATAGGAGGCTGCCGATAGCTCAATGGAAGCATGTTGAGGAAAGACTACAAAAAAGATTGAGTAGTTGGAAAGGAAAACTATTATCCTTGGGTGGAAGGTTGGTGCTCATAAATTCAGTCCTAACTAATATGGTGATGTATATGATGTCCTTCTTCCAACTACCAAAGGGAGTCTTGCATCGATTGGATTACTTTCGATCCAGATTCTTTTGGCAAGGGGATAGTGAAAAAAAGAAATATCGGCTGGCAAAATGGGATGTAGTGTGCCGCCCTAAGGACTTTGGTGGTCTTGGGATTCATGTCCTTCAGGTCAACAATAGAGCCCTCCTTGGTAAGTGGTTGTTTAAGCTACTAACTGAAGAGGGGGTGTGGCAAACTCTTCTTAGGAGAAAATACATAGGCTCAAGTGCGCTATCACAGATTTCTTGGAAAGCAGGTGATTCACACTTTTGGGTTGGTCTAATGGCGACGAAGAAATTCTTCTTCCCATATGGTTCTTTCTCCATTATAGATGGGTCGGAGATAAGGTTCTGGGAGGATACATGGTTGGGTACTACCCCCTTCGAGAACAATATCCAGCGTTATATGATATAGTCCAAGGATCTCATAAGAGCGATACAATTGCTCAAGTGGTGGTTGATAATCATCCAACAGTGACGTTCAGGAGAGATCTTGTTGGTCCCAGACTAGTAGCTTGGCACGAGTTGCTACAGCGACCGGCTACTGTCAACTTGACACAAGGGACTGACGAGTTTCGGTGGAATCTACTCAACTGCGGTAAATTCACTGTGGACTCCATGTATACAGCACTCATTCAGCCCGAAGTGCCGGTAGATGATAATAAGAAAATCTGGAAGCTGAAAATTCCACAAAAAAACAAAGTTTTTGTGTGGTATCTTCGTCGAGGAGTAATTCTTACTAAAGACAACCTTGCAAAATGCAATTGGCATGGAAGTAAACAGTGTGTCTTCTGTCATAAAGAAGAGACGATCAAACATTTGTTCTTCGAGTGCAAATTGGCTAGTTCTATATGGTCCATCATCCAAATAGGTTCTACTATTTACCCACCTACAAGCATTGCTAATATTTTTGGCAATTGGCTGAATGGCGTGGATAAGAGGTTCAAACAACTTATTAGGGTGATAGCGCTTGCCGTAATATGGTCCCTATGACTATGTAGAAATGACAAGGTTTTTAACGATAAAAATTGCTCTCTTATGCAGGTTATCTACAGGACTACTGCTACACTCCGTTCGTGGTCTCAGTTGCAACGTGTGGGGCTTCGAGACCTGTTTTTGGAGGTCTGTATAAGACTGGAGGATACGGCGAGAGACTTTTTATCCCAACATGGATGGCAGCATAATTTGCGGATTGGCCCTCCACCACCATAGGCGTTTTTACAATTTCTCATTCTGATATGTAATTCGCCTTTTATTTTTCGTACTTCAGACTTGTTTCGGCTGTGTGCATCTTAGTTATGCAGAGGCAGAGTGTAATGCTTAAACATTTTAAGTAATAAAAACTCCATTTATCTATAAAAAAATTCAGGAGACAAATAGGTATTCATTATCATTTCTCCTCTTTCGCCTCTTAGTCTCTCATTTATTTGAGTTTATTCCGATTTTTCATCAGTTTTTATTTGAGTTTTCAGTCTCTCTTTTTTGTAGTCATCAGTCTCTTTCTTTAGTTCCTTTTTCTTAGTCTCTATTTTTTCTGTCTAGCAAGTGTTGCGGGGATTCTACAAATGTTCAGATCATCTGCTTGGGTTTTATATAATGTATGGTAGAACTGCTATATATTAGGACCTTATGGCCATTTCTGCAGCTATATATGGACAGGTTAGGCTGAGGTGGTGTTTGTTATTGCTTGTATGACCCATGGGCACGTCCACACACCGCATACTTAGTTTCTGGACTTCCCTGTGATCGCACTACACCTGCCTCCAACTCTAATCAATGTTCACTTGTCCTTGGTTGATGCGTTTTAGTGGATATGTACCAATTTTATCTATATGAACTATTAGGTTCCGTTGTACTTGTACCAGCTGCCAGTTCTTCAATCTGTAACCTAGCTGTATTAGTTTTTGTAATTTTCTCATTAAATGTTGGATTCACCTTTTGTGGCCTCTAATTTGTTCATTGTCGTAGATGCAATGGACATCACTGCTTCCGGTGACGCACTACTAGTGATGGATGAGTACAAGAGCAAAGAAGAAATATACTACACATGTGTCGATGGTAGAGTTTTGCATTCATGTGTGGCTAGAAAGAGTCCTCCTTGATCATGAGCTCGAGTTACGGCTTGACCTTCCTCACTGTTTCCCTTTTTGTGATTAGAGTTATCACATTTCTGTTCTAAAGAAGAACGAGATCATGTTTGCCCTAGAAAATTTGCAAAGAATAGCTTACTTGTCACATTTCTGTCAGCTGTACATGATGTTCTTTCATTGTCCTTTTTTCATTTTCTTGTAATTTATTTCATTATCTAGGGCACAGAAATGAAGTCTATAGGTTTTTCTGGAGCTGCATTTTTTTTCTTTGCGAAAGCCCAGAATTAAAATGTCTTAGTCGCAGGCCATAATCTTAATCCAAGTTTTGATTTTTCAAGGCTGGAGGGAAACGAGGGTCTCCATGCAAAACGTGACAGGATGAGTTTACTGAATGGAAAAAAACCAGAGTGTTTTTGTCTACCATTGGTTTGTTTCCCTTTCGAACTGATCATACTGAAATGCAGTCTTGAAAACGTGACAGAATGAGTTACTGAATGGAAAAAGGACTGTCTGATGGCCAATTGCATTTTCAGCTAGCTGATGAATAGACAGTCCCTAGTTTAATACCATGACGACATCACATCATTTTTTTAAATAATTTTTCTAGTGTATTATTTCTGAAAATGCTATTAAAATATATTTTAAAATAATCCCAAACTTGTGGTGATAAATCACTCCGACAAAAACAATTGTGTAGAAACGAGTGCTGAATCGTGTGTCAGTTTTAAAATCTGTCCGAACGGCCACATCCAATATTTAGAAATGGCAGCATCCACTTGAGTGTGATCACTTAAGCAGCAGCTCTGGCCATAGACTCCATACTCCATACAGCTTGCACGAAATCGCATCAAGATGGGCATGGGCAGCAACAGCAACGAGGTGCAGCTGGGAACATGCCGCCCTGTCGGTGTCGGGATCGTATCTCGGCGCATGATCCGGCCGCCGTCGGACTCGTCCTCGTCGGAGGCCGTGACGAACGTCCACCTCACGCCCTGGGACCTCCGCCTCATCACCATAGACCACATCCAGAAGGGCATCCTCCTGCCCAAGCCTCCCACTAGCCTAGCCGGAGAGCGCCTCGTCGACGCCCTCGCCTCCTCCTTCGCGCGCGCCCTGGGCAGGTTCTATCCCTTCGCCGGTCGCCTCGCCGTGGAGCACCACGACGGAGGGAGCACCGTCGCCGTCGTCCTGCGCTGCACGGGCGAAGGCGCCGAGTTTGTCCACGCTGTGGCGCCCGGCGTTGCCATCGCCGACATTGCCGCCTCGCTACGCACGCCTGTTGGATTAATCTTGCCTAATCAGCCTTTGAGTTAGCATATGTAAGTTGA
Organism: Poa pratensis; assembly: GCA_947311845.1. Classification (NCBI taxonomy): domain Eukaryota; kingdom Viridiplantae; phylum Streptophyta; class Magnoliopsida; order Poales; family Poaceae; genus Poa; species Poa pratensis. Next base: position 5,906,432 of record CAMZMU010000069.1, on the reverse strand, counting down.
GCAGTTGTATTCAGCTTGTACATGCACCGTGCGTTCGTGTACTAGTCAGTATGGATCTAATTGATTGCTGAACTGAAGAACGACATGTCGAAGATTCTCATTCTGAAGCGGGTGTATTATTGTGCCCGGTGTGTGTGTCCTTTTGTTTCCATTGTCTCCTTATGTTTGGGGTTTCGGGTTGCAAGCTGGGATGCGCCCGTGAGATCATGCACGAAATGATTTGTTTGTGTAATTTTCTTAATTACAATGCTCTATTGGTAAGTGTCGACCTTTCTACATTAAATTTTAATTACGTAAACTTGCATTAAAGACTTTGCCATATTTGTGCCTCTCTTTATATGAATCCAAGGGTCTCGGGTAGTCTTATACTACCACGATACCAAAATATAAGATGTTTTACTGTTTTTTGTGATACACATATACCTAGACATGTATTACTGTGTAGATTCACTCATTTTTATCCGTATGTAATCTATATATAAGATATCTAAAACATCATATATTTTGGTACTAAGGGACTACGTGACAACGTGTCAAAGCTAAACCAAGTCAACAAAATCTCAAGTAACTAATTATTGTCAAGAACTGAATAAGAATAAGGGGATAAGATTAAAATCAAAGTAAGGAATGGCAGCCATAAAAGAAGCACACCACGGTGAAGGGAGAGGGTTTGGGTTTACCAGAGTCTCCACTCTCCCAAGTTTCCGACTGTGTAGCATGCACATACTATTTGCAAAATCTACGCCTAATAATCTTGAAAGCAGGAAGATTTCCTTCATTTCATCCGCTGTAAATACCAGAGGGGTCGATTATTTTGTCTGTCCAACCGAATATGGGCTAGAGAAAAAAATCGTCCGTACGCAATTTTCCTCCCGCAAAACCACTGGCAGCACCGCCGCTGTGTAACCATCGTCGCCCTCATGTCCTCCTCCTCCTCCGGTCGGATTCACCGGCGAATTCCACCACAAAGACCCTCCCCCTGTCACGTCCTGAACCCCTCAGCCAAACGCCCACCGGCAATTGTTGTTGTTTGTTGGGTTCGGGCCACCTGGGAATTATTCTCCGGGTTCTATCCATATCCTCAACGTTCGTCTTCTGTGGTGGCCCTGCTCAATGTTGCCAACTGCACCATCTCCTCGGAGGCCACCCTCCCTAAGTGACAAAGGGTTGCATGTAGGGTTGCAAGCAGCATCCCACATAAGCAGGAGTTAAAAAGAACTAAATCTGAGCGGGGGATTATGAACTAACCTAACCTATTTTGACTATGGAGCGGGCCGGGGTCGGCGCCGCCACACCGTGACGTGTCGCACTTGAGCTGAAGAGCGAGGAGTGGCACCAGGCTCAGACATTTAGGCATGAGCTGCAGATGGAGCTGACACAAAAGTCGGTGCACGTCGGCTCTCTGGGTAAGAAATTGTCTCAGAATTCCACTGCAGTTCTTCGATAACAGTAGCAGCAAACTAAGTTGCCAATTCAAAATAATGGTGTTGGTCTTGCTGATTGTTAGAACTAGAATTTGCATGTTTAGGCTTGAGAGCATTTCTGAAACTTTTTTGTTGGTCATGCAGCACTTGCAATGGAAGGCGGGTGTGACAGCTGATCGGCTGGCCAGAAGGGGCCTTCCCCACAATCCCATGTGTGCGTTCTGTAATGCTGACAGCGAGAGCGCCAACCACCTGTTTATGAGATGTGCCGTAATAAACATCATCTGGTGCACTGTCTTGGGGTGGACCGGACTGCCGCAAATCAGACCAACAACTTCCTCCCTAAACAAGTGGTGGCTTGACAGCGAAAAAAGATTGAAGGGTAAAGACAGGAGCAAATTCCTTGCCATCTTCCTACTAGTGTCATGGATGATCTGGTGCGAAAGAAACAAAAGGGTGTTCGATAAGGAGGTCAAGCCGATCCAAACCTTAATTGGAAACATCAAATCGGAAGCTCTCCAGTGGGCGGTCGTTAGCAAGGGTCGCCGCCGATTTGAGTAGCCTGTGGCTGTTGGCTCGTCCAATGCATCCTCCTGGTCGTTGGTCGTTCTTCAGACTTTCAGTTTCGTTTCAGTTTAGTTTCAGTTAGCTATCCTTTCTTTTTCTTTCCTTCTTGGTCGCTGGGTTGTACTCTGGTTGTTGTATTCTGGTCTTCTTTGACCTGAACCTCTTTCTTTCTTCTTAATATATAACATGCAGCTCTCATGCATGGATTGAAAGAGAAACTGAAAGACTGGAGTGAGAAATTTAAGGTAATTCTTCGTGAAGTCTTGATTTGTTTTTTATGGTACACACTTAGACTTAGCTTTGTGAGAGTGAGATTCACTAGGGACTGTGTGCATATGCACCCACGAGCCAAAGTCAATTTCACTTTTGTTTTGCTCTTCTGAATGTTAGTAACATGGATCATGAGAAGTGAGTACCCTGCTCTTTGAGATCCTGACCATACTGGTTATTGCATTAGCCAGGATTCTAGTATGGTTGTTGCGACTTGCAAGGGTGGGGCATGGATCTGTTTGATTGCTTAATTAATTGCATCCTACTCCTATACGGCTAGATTGAATTGCACTCTTTTGAGGGACAAGTACTTATGAGCTATGGGTGGCATGGACTATGAAAACATGACAGTACAATATGAGCTCAGGGAAGCCCAACATGGATGATATTGTAAATTTGAAGTGTATCACATAAATCTTTGGGTGACACACTATAGTGGGTGGATTGTGTCTGTTTAATAGAAGTGCACTACAGTATAGTCTAGATAATCTGTGTAGACTCTCAGAAGACCATGGCCACTGTATGATTCCAAAATAAGCAAGCTATTATATGTACGTCAAAGGGCAACCTGACTGTCAAAAACTGGTAGAAGGCGGTACAAATTGCCCAAATTCCAGACCGGAAAAGAAGCAAATGGTCTATCACAACTAACATGAACGACCAATTCGAGATTCAGTGCTTTCAGAAAAATTGCATATAAACAGCCGAATGACTAAACTACAGTCTGGTTGTTTACCAAAATTTCGTATGACAAGCATAAAGCATGCTCTTCCCCCAATTTCCTAGCTCTACTTGAGTAATGCTCAAAAGCCTCAATTACGCGGCCAACTGTGCAGAAAGCTGCAGAAGCTAAACCATTTGCTGGCAGCCACGATGCAAAGAGAAACCAATGGTACCTAAAAATAAATGTCTATTTCCTTTCCAGTCATCTCGTATACATGATCCCGTGCTTCAGTCAGAGCAACCTGCATTGACTCGAACAAACAGACAACATAAGTTCAAATGTGCCACCATAAATAGGTACAAATTGACTAAGTCAACTAACCTGTCCAAATTTACCGAAGAAGTTGTTTGAAAGATTTAATGATGTGACCGTAAGATCCTCATTAGCCTTGAGTGCTTGTGCCAATGCAAATGCTCCATCATCCTGTCACAAGTATCAAGGATGTTAAGCATAGTGGAGATCTGCAGAGATCTTCCGATAGCTAACACGCTGAAAACCGCATTTCTTACTCTAATCTCATTAAAACACAGGTCAAGTGATTTCAAACATTCGTTGATTATCTTGAGACTTCGCGCCAAGCAGATAGCACCCTTCAGGAATAGGAGAAGAGTAAAAATATGGTCCATGCAGCACATGCAAGTTCAACAAACATGTATCAACAAATTGTGCATACATCATCTCCAAGTCCATTTGCCCGCAAATCCAATGTCGCCAATGTTGTGTTATACTTCAAGCAATCAGCAATGGATTCTGCACCTGATACACCTATCTGCAGATAATATAACTTGGCTGAAGAGGTAATAACACTTAAATCTGCATCTACGATTCTATTAAGTTCAAGATTACCTGGCACCAACCAAGCTTAAGGGTTTGGATTTTGCCATTGAACTTGAGAACATCGCACAAAGACTTTACCCCCTCTGGTCCAATTGGATTATAACTCAACTCCAGCTACAGGTAACAGTCCAAGTCAGTGGAAGTACCTTATTTTGTGCAATGAAATAGTCTGAATGATAATCAACTTACTGTTGTCAGCGCTGCATTCTCCTTCAAAGTTTCAGCTATTGCAGTTACACCTCTAGAGTGAATGTTGTTACCACCCTGAAAAGTAAAAAAATAAACTTCAATACTATAGGTATACAGGAATACATCTCTGTTTTTGCCTAGTATCATCAAAGGAACGTCTAGGATATTTCTTTTGCCACAAAAATTCCTGCATTCCAACTAGGGCACAATATTTAGGATTAAAGCTGTTGTGCTAATGACAAAAACTTCCGGGGATCTAATAGTTTATGAAGTAGCATATAGTAACATGCAACCTTGTCCTGGTGTTGTGTGGTAATATGATGTTTTTTAGGAATAATGTGAGAATAAGTATCTGACAATGTTGGTGTCAATAGTAAAATAGTACTCACAAAGTCCATAGTAGAAATTGTTTTGTTCTGTTTCAGAGCATCTGCCACCTTTTCAGCACCCTGGCGAAAATCATGTTAATCTAGATTAAAAACCAGTGGAATGGCAAATGTAATGCATAGAATTAATAGGTGTGTTTACACATTGATATGTGGGAACTCATGTGAGGAATCATGAATTTGATCTGATCTATGCAATGCAGTGAGAGTATTAGGCTATTACAGTATTACCTAATAAACAATGAACAAGCAGTAAGACTACACAAAAATGAATTCCTAGCATCCAGCAGTACGACCAACACAGCTTGACAGGCAGAGCAAAAGAGTAATCATGTGAAAAACATTTAACATACATAATGTGCAAGCGCTAACGTAAACAAGGTTCTGAGTACAAAGCAATTGCAACTCCAAAGTCTAAATCAATTAAAGTACCAATAATAGTGTTCACATGAGTTCAGCGATTATGAGATATCATGCGGGGGAACATCCACGGCGAAGGTGTGGGTCTTAAGAGCCATGTAAGGCAATGGACTGGGTCCCATTTGTTGAAGCCGCATTGCTGCCAAATGACTAAAGGGGTACGTCTTTTGAGGTTTCTTGGTACAGTCCACTTTTAGTTGGTATCTTCTCGAAGGAAAAGTTGGATAGCAGACTCACCATATACCGACCAACTCAACTCGGTTTCTATTCAGTTCGGGAAGAGCAAGAATAATCATAGGAATATGCATATTTTAACTTTCTGAAAAGGATCCTAGTTACACGAGATGGAATTCAAGTGACAGCCAAAGTTCTAAGGCAGTCCTATTATAGGTAGACATCCCAATACTGTTAACAAACAAGGGTAAGCAGTAACAACAGTACTACCTCGTCACCCACGTCATCCATGTAAAGACTGAGCCACCGTAGAGACTTTGTCATTTTGATGAACTCAGCAACATAAAGAGAACCTTCCGATGTAATGTTGTTGTTGCCATATCCAAGGCTGTTATCTTGCCTGTACCTCAGCCAAATAACCCTGAATTATGAATGTTTGCAGCCAATCAACTAAATATAACTTAGTTAATATGGATAGCTAGAAAAGGCACCTTTGTGAGCAGATAATGCAGACATCAACACCCGTAATCCCTCGTTCCCAAACCCATTACCATGTAAGTGAAGTTCCTAGCAAATGTTTAAGGTTAATCAACAATGAGAATAAATTGATAACAAACAAGAGCTGGCAGAAAGAAATTCTTATTTTGCGATTCAACTAAAGATCTTCGGTCATATTCATATATGATAGGAAAATAGGTGTACAGACATCACCTTCATAACAGCTACCAGCATGACTGAAAAGCTCCATGAAAAACACATAATTGAGCAAAGTGCCAGATACCAGATACACAACATGTTTCCCGATTAATGAATCAAAGTTATGCTTTTATATGTTGAAAATATAAGACTGGTCTAACTATTATGACCCATGCATCCTTTGTGTTCTTTTCCAAACGGAGTAGTTTTTTGGGGGGATAAAATAACATAAACATGTAGGAGAGCAAATTAGAATCATATGATACATGGACTCCTCCAAAAAGTACTTTGCCTTGACTATTACTAGAAAAACATAACCAAACTATATGGAAGTATAACAAAAAATATCAAGTAGGAGTAGTACCCTGAGAGATTTGTTCCCTAAAACTCCTTTTGCTAGGCTGGATGCACCGAGAGGACCACCATAATTTCCACTAGAATACATCAAACAGAATGCACTATTAGTTAGTCACATAAAATCAATTTAATTACAGTGTCAAACTGATCAGAGCTTCATATGTAAATTCTTTGTACATCACAATGAAAGGCACAGTGTGAGCAACTAACTTGAGATACAAGCTGCGTAGCGTATTATTCTCAAGAAGTGCATCTGCAATACTTGCAAAACCCTGTTGCAAGACAAGAAAAAGGATGCTCTCATAATTCATCAAGGATGGAATCATATACTAGTAAGCTATTCTCCTTTTGAGATACAAGTAAATGCTTTCGCTTCAGTAGATATTTATACATACACTGTATTCTATTGTATTGTTGCTGAGCTGTACAAAACGTATTGTTTTGTTCTTTTTCAGCATATCCGAAATCGCTTTTGCCCCCTGAAAATAGAATTTCACGTTACACTACAACAGGCAAACATCAGAGAGAGTTACATCAGAGAGAAGGGGGGAGAGGAGAACCTCATCTCCGATATTGGTACTGTTCAGCAGGAGCTTCTGAATACCTACGTTTTCTACCAATATATCTGAAAGACACTGTAAGCATTCATGAGTGTTACATTCAGTTTGAATTTATGCAAACACATTCAACTAGTGTTTTGCATGACAAGGCTAGATTGCTAGTAACAAAATCATCACATCAGAAACATAAAGTTCAGAAAAGCTACAGAATATAACAGAATGCAGGGATGATAAGGTTGAGAAGACCTTAGCTCCTTCATCTCCAATATCGTTCCCAGATAAATTGAGAGACTTTAAAGCTGTGTTTATCTGGAGAATGCCATCGAAGGCTTCTATCCCCACAGCTGTTATCGCATTACCAGAAAAGTCCACCTCTTCTGCACTCTGGGAATAGAGAAAACAACCAATGCTCACACATACTAGGATATCTGAAAGAGGTTTGCATACAGATTAGATTTAACCGTTACTTGAGATATCTGACCTTGTTATAGGCTAAGCTTTCTGCTAGAAAGAATATACCCTCATCCCCAAATTGACGGCCTGCCAGAAGACTAGGCTATTAAATAGAAGGGCAATATAGTGCACTAGTTGAGCAACAACAATTATGCAGAGGTTGGAGCTTTAGCTCGCAGTTGGAGTAGTAAATAACAGTCTATTATTTGAGATACCTGCCATGTTAACGGTTTTGAGGGTCCGAAGCTCCTTGTAGAACTTGTTCAGGTTTTTCTTCGACTCCTTTTCAGCTTTAATGCTCGTAGATGTTGACAAATTGGAACCGGCATCGAAAGACCACATGACCCCAGAAGACGCGGGTTCTCCGGAAACCCGGTCCTTCCTCTTCCCGGGAAAGAAATTCTGAACCACCTTCCATATGACTGTCCTCTGAAACAGAGAATTAGTAGGACGTTCCAGGCACCAACTTGCAAAGCAACATTTCAACATCATGCAACTTAGCATCCATTACCGCACATCAGCCGGCCTAGGTTGCGGACGTGATTCTAAGTACCAACACGGCATCCACATATCAGGGTATTTGTTTATGAGATGTGCTTTGTAATGAGCAGTGAACAACAGTGTATCTATCTAGTTGCTCGTGATGTTAAGATGACTGTTCAATTATCAGAATTCGGAAAGCTGAAGAGTAAAAAAAGCGGCTCTGCGTAATAGGGGGAAGCAGTCGCGCTATACCAAAGCTCAGAGCGAGCAACGCCCCGGCGGGGACGACGTAGCGTGTGAGGCCCCTCGCGGCGGCCGCGCCGACGGGGGGCTCCCCTTGCGTGGACTCGCGGTAGGCTCTCCGGCGCGCGCCCCCGCGGCCGACCCCGGGGGGCTTGTCCTGGCTGCGAATTCCGTCGAACACCTCGGACGCAGCGCGCGGGGCCACGCTCCGCCGGCGGGCGCGCGGGGGCGGGGCGAGGAGGAGGCGTCGGGGCGGGAACTTCGGGCCGAAGGGGGCGGCGTAGCGTCGGTGGGCGAAGGAGGAGGAGGGGGCGAGGAGGGTGGGGTTGAGGAGGGGGCGGGAGGAGGAGAGGAGCAGGGAGGACTCCATGGATGCGGATGGTGTGGGAGGAAGATGGAGGATGAAGGAGATGTGGAGGGAGGGGGTTTTGGGGGACTGGGATTCAGTAACTGGCTTCAGGCTTGGCACGCCGTAACTGGACTCTCTCATCCGCCCTTCCTTCTCCATCCAACGCTCCATACCAAATCAGAAGAGGAGTTCCGGTCAGACACACAGCGGCCAAAAAAACAGAACAGAACGCATCGAGGGCGGCAGGAATTCGCGATTTGGCGGGCGTTCTTGTGCTCGTTCCCGCCGTCAGGAGAGAAGGGGGAGGCTGCGGGAAGGAAGGAGCTTGCCGGCGGCGCCATCCCAGTCCGCCCGCGAGCTCCTCGTTCTCCGGGAGGGCGGCCGCGCTGCTGCAGAGAAGCGGAGAAAGCCGCGCTGCTGCAGAGACGCGCCGGGCAGAGCGCCGCCGCTGAGGAGTAGGCGGAGGACCGGCGGGGATGGCCGCCGCGGAGGAGACCAGCGCCGCCGCGGCCGTCCCGTTGATCTTCAGCACGGAGGCGTCCTCCGAGGTATGAATCCTCCTCCTCCAATCTTTGAATTTTTTTCTATGTGCAATCTGATAGTGATGTATATCTGTGATTGGTGTGCAGTCTGTAGATTTTTTGTGTTGATCTGAAACTTGGCAGAACTTGGGTGATGAGCTATGCAATTGGGTGCTGTTTGTGTTGTCCAATTTGACTGAATTTGAGTGTTGTGCTGTTTAAGTGGGAAGGGATGGCAGAAAAGTGGATTCCCAAAGTGGGTTTGAGATTCAAAACTACAGATGATGCTTGGCAGTTTTGGCTAGAATACGGGGGCCGAGCAGGCTTTGATGTAAGGAAAAGAAACACTACTGTGAGCAAAATCGATGGTAAAGCAACTCAATGCAAATTTGTTTGTTCCAACGAGGGTCTTCGAAGAAAAGGGCAAACTGATCACGTGCCGAAGCTTTTTAGAGCTGAAACAAGGACTAATTGTGATGCTCACATCATTGTTTCATTGGATCGGTTGGTTGGAGATTATGAAGTCATCAAAGTTAAGCTAGAACATAATCATGCACTTCATTTGCCTCAAACCCGACACTTGATGGCATCACAAAGGAAAATTTCAGATTTTCAAGCTTATGAAATAGAAACCGCCGATGATTCTGGAATTAGGCCAAAATCTGCACATGAGTTGGCTTGTCGTCGAGCCGGTGGGCCACATAACCTTAGCTACACTTGGCGTGACCACAAGAATCATCTACGGAGCAAGCGGCAAAGAGAGTTGGCATTTGGACAAGCCGGTAGTATGTTGAAATATTTTCAGGACAAAATTGTTGAGAACCCATCATTCCACTATATGAGAGATGTATTCAGTTTGGGAGTAAGAAGTACGCAACTAAGTGAGAGCTTCAACAATGCATTGAAGAACCATTTGAAATCAGATTTCCATATTGTTCGGTTTTTGAAGCATTTTGAGAGGAACATGGAAGTAAAAAGGAGCAAGGAACTACAATCTGAATTTGAGGCAACGAAGAACATACCAAGAGTCAAAATGTCCACATTTATGTTGGTGCAAGCAAGTAAAGTGTACACTCCGGTAATTTTCGAAGCTTTTCAAGGTGAATACGAAAGATCCATAGATGCATGTGCCAAATCATTGGATGGAAATAACAAATATGCTGTTTCTATTGGGACTTTGGATGGAACTTTTGAGGATGAGCGCATAGTGACCGGTGATCCTTTGACCCAAACCGTTTCATGTACTTGTGGAACCTTCAATAGGGTTGGAATATTGTGTGCACATGGTCTCAAAGTTCTTGATTTGATGAATATAAAGACATTGCCAACCCACTATGTGTTAAAGAGATGGACTAGAGATGCACAAAAGGGAAGTATATTGGACAAGGAAGGAAGAAACGTGGTAGAGAATCCGAAACTAGAAGCCATGCTGGAAAGAATGGAGGAGCAAATGTGGTCCATGAAGAATACAATGTCATTGGAAGTTTTACTCAGCTCTTGACAGCTCCTACGTGTGATGATAACATTCTCTATGATGGAAATCTATTCTAGTATCTAGAATGTGGTGACATAGGATTTTGGGGCTAACTTTTGTAATTTGGGAGTATTTTGGAGACTAACTATAGTCTTTTTAGGCCAACATTGTACAAGTGAAATGGCCTTATCTTTAAGTATGTAGAATTATTGCTCAGTGATAGCACTTGTTGCTACAGACTTGTAAGTGTCACCTCTTTTAATTATTAATATGGAGGATTCAGTAATATGGAGGATTCAGTGTTCATCGCTTCAGTTTGTAGCTTCAGTGCTACAGTTGTAGCTTCATTTTGTATTTGCTTTAGATTGTGAAAAAACTGCATTTTAAAACAGTCTAAACAACAGTCTGTTTTTGGCTTCAGATTTTGTATTTGCTTCAGATTGTGAAAACTGCATTTTAAAACAGTCTAAACAACAGTCTAAGCCTGGAGCCTGGAGCCTGGAGCGTTGGCTGTCTTCTTTTGCCTTGATTTGGTCTGGAGCGTTGGATGGAGAAGGAAGGGCGGATGAGAGAGTCCAGTTACGGCGTGACAAGCCTGAAGCCAGTTACTGAATCCCAGTCCGGTTTTGGGAGGGGAGAGCGCTTTTCTTTCAGCGGGAGGAGGGTAAGGTTGTGGATTACATCGGGACTACCTTTTTACCTGGTCCGTCAGGCATCTCTAGCAGATCCGGCAAATTCCGACGAAAATAAGGTACCGCCGCCTCCGCTCTCTCCGGCCGAGGAGGAGCGTCGCCGGCGCCTGCAACGCTATAGAGTAGGGCCGCAACCGTGGTCGTTGGTGCTCGTGCCGTCACCTGTGGGTCTGGCGCGGGCTTAGGGTTGGCCGCCACGACCCTCTTTCGTCTGCGGTCGCGCATGCTCTCTACCGCCATCGCCCCCGCGCTCACTTCCCTAGAGGAGGAGGACGAGCTCGCCTTCGACGATGACGACCCGGGTGAAGACCTCACCGGCATTGACGACCTTGTCGTCCTCTATGAGGTGGTCTTCATCGAGTCCATCCGCTCGGAGAAGCGGCGTGTGAAGAAGCAGTGCCGCCACGAGGCCTCCGTCGAGGCTTGGAACGCGGACTTGCTCGCGTGGCATCCAAGGCTAGTGGGAGCTGGTCGTCGTCCTCCAGTGCATATACATCGTGCTCTCCTCCGACGACAACTGAGAGGTCAGCGGCGCCGCCGTGGATGCATGCCCGATGAGGTGTGCCGGAGCCAATTTGCATAGGTTTAGGGTTAGATTTAGGTTGGCCTAACTAGTTCTAACCCCGTAGTTTACTAATCCCCCCTAAGTAAACCTAGTTACGATGGTCTGTATGTATTGCAGATGAACTGAATGTGATGTAATCTCGAACATTTCGCTCAAAGTTTTTTCTTTTAGATTTAAGGTTTGCTTTACGGTTTCTGTTCTGCCGTTTGGTGTTCAGCCCCTCAAACTCGGGTTGAGGTTTCCCTTATACCGCTTTTACGGTTTTGAGATATAAGGGATCTGCTAGAGATGCACTTAGACCTGGGCAAGGTCAGCCCGGCCCGAACCTCGGTTTTCTGCACCAAACCCGGTCTAAAGGTAAGAACTAGGTCTGAAAACAGTATATTTTATCACAAAATAGGCTATTATTAATATTATTTAATCACCTAAATGGTTTTTTAATAAAAAACTAGTAATTAAGCACGTGCACGCACGTCGAATAATAGGTCATCAGTATGTCTGTATAGTATAATTTCCTATAAAATGAAGAAATTAGATATCTGAAAAACATAAAAAAACACCAAGGCACCATGCAAAATAGACAGTTAAAACCCAAATCTGTGTCAAGCTGGCAGCAATGTCCTGGCCATTATGAATAGAGAACACCTATGTCCTCTAAGAAAAACAAAGTCAGACCTGCATATACATGTCCAATTGTCATACATCTCAAGAGCCAAACAAACAAAATGAATATTATTTTTTTTACCTTTTTATTGTCAAGGCTGCATCTTACACGGCCATCACCAGCAAGTAAATTATGCTAATAATGTTAAAATAATTGGATGCTTAACTTTATGTCTTGTAAGACATGACCAGTAATTAGTCGTCATCTGATTAGTCCAAGGGAGCAGTAATTAGTCTGCGTGCAGGGCCTCTTGCTCCTGCTGGAGTAACCGGCTCTCCTTCTCCATCTGACCATCTCTATCCCATTCTGCATGCAAATACCCTCCTTCGTCTAGAGGAAATTCGTAGGGATTAAATAATATTGTCCCGGATCAAACAACTCCCAAGCACAAATGGTAAGGAAATAGAATCTAAAATTTTGTAGGGTGAAGAACGGAGGTGTACGCTGACGGGCGAGGATGGTGGGTCGCGGCAAGTCAGTCGGAGAGGCGTGGGGATGGTGTACGGCCGGTGGCGGCCGCGCTGTACGGCGGCGCGCGGTGGCGCAGTGTACGGCCGCGCTTTTGACGGCGGCGTACGACTGTGGCGCGTTCTGCCGGCGTGCGGAGACGGCGGTGTACGGCGGCGGCTGAAGGTGCCTTGCTTCTAGGTTCTAGCTGGTTTTTTACGGGTTTCTAGCTGTTGCCTGTTGGTTGATCAATGGATTTTCCGGAAATGCTACACCTACGGATGTTTACGGACCTATTACGCGCTGACGAGGACAGAATCCAACTACCGAACGGAAGAAAAAACATAAAAGACGCCGCTAATCAATTCCGCTAATTATGCAACTAAAATCTAGAACTGCATGCAAGTTTTTCACGTCGTTCAGATCGGCCAGGCCGAGTGGCATCCATCGCCGCCGCCGTGAGCAGCTAAGCCTTGCGAGCTCAACCTGCAGCTGGACCTCGCCGTCGTGCCGCCGCGGAGGTGCTCGCGTTAGACGGACCGCACAGGTACCCGCACTCACGCACGACCGAGTTCATGCAGGTTTGCCTTGTGAATTGTGATCGATCCAAACCCTCTGAACTTTGCTACAGTCTACAGCTAAGTACTTTGTAGCGATCCTTGGTTCCGATGGATCGTGCCAAGCTTCCTCCATTGCTCTGTCGTGATTGGACGGGCCGTGCTCAGGTAGCTCACCATCTTCCTAAACCCACTGATCAACCACGGCACCGTGCCGTCGACGGACGCCAGACATCCTACTAATTATGCAACGAATTGCACCGCAGGTTTTCCGTTGGTTCAGATTGAGCACGCCAAGCTGCTGAGAGATACTTCTAGGGCAGAGAAACAGGCTCACGCCAGGCCGCCTAATCCTTGACAATCTGCATTAGCAGGTAATCTTAGTATTCTGCCATGTTTAAAAATAATTTGTCAGTTGTCAAGATATAATTTATAATACTATCATGATTTACAGAAATGGGTGATGGGGCTGATTGTGTTCAAAAATCAAGTGACATGTCTATATCAAGCGATGATGATGGCATGAAAAAAAGCAATGTGGAACTTGAAGAGAACCATGATGAAGCTCAACCAGATGTGTTACTTGAAGATCCTGAATTGAGCATGACCTTTGATACTGAGAATGATGTGCGAGAATATTACAAAAATTACGCTAAAGCAAAAGGGTTTGGTGTGACGAGACGAAGCTCAAACACTGACGATAATGGAAAACTGAAATACCTTACACTTTGTTGTTCTCGCTAGTAACTCAAATTCTGAAAATAATAGCGAACAGGTTGGTACACAGGAAGGTGAACCATTGTATGGCGAGACAACAAATAAAAGTATACTAAGTCCAATAGCTGTTAGATGTGCTGGACTTCCTCCTTCATTGAGAATAGAGTCTAAAGTTGATAAGGTTATTCGTCAAGCAAGAGAAAAGAAGAAAAAGGCTGAACAAAGGGAGAAAAAAAAGCTGCACAAAAAGAGAAGAAGAAAGCTGAACAAGAGGTATTCCTGCCAATATCGTGTTTTGTTGAAAAACTCTACATTTTTCAAGTTCAACAATTTAGTATTTATTTCAGGCTCGCTCCATGAATTTGAAAAAGAAAAGATCCAATGCAAAAAATCAAATCATCACAGAATGACATTCTACAGCAAGAGGGGATGGAACATGAGGTAGATATTTTTCTTTCTTTTAATTTACATGTATATTTGTAAGTTAATGAGTATTTCTTTTTGAAACAGATTCAACAAACTGTTTATTTGGATGGACGAGCTTCTAGTAGTATAATTCAAGTATATTTGCTTCTCATCTCCTTATTTTTATTACATACTAGAACATCCAAGTCATTTTATGGATTTCATTGCAGCAGGACTCTTTTGACTTGGGAGTTCGCTCCGGCATCATAAATCCAACCATGACAGCGTCAACACCATATGGAACAATCCAGGTATGCATTTATAACCTACATGTTTATAATAAGCACTTTGCCATCCAAATCATTTTATGAATTGTTTGCCGTAGGGACCATTTAACTTGGGCATTAGTACCAGCAACATGAACCCAACCATGCCACATGCAGTACCATCTGGAGCAGATCAGGTATATTTTTTTCATCTCATATTTATAATAAGTACTTCGGCATCCAAGTGATCTTATGAATTTGTTTTGTCTAGGATTCGTTTGATTTTGGCATTAGGAACATAAATCCAACCATGGCAGCGTCATTACCATCTGGAAGTTCATCGGCAATGGCTATGCCTCCAATTTTAGGAAAATATACAAGTATGTTGCTTCAAGTTCAGCAAAGCTCCACCGCTCTGTCCAATTCTGCAGAATTACACTTGAACGGAATTGGAAGGATCAATGATACGACGGACCAGAGTTAGACATGATTTTGGTGTAAATTAAAGTGTTGCAATATTTCTGTACTGTGTTGAACATTGTAATGGATGTTTTCTCAGTGCTATTGTGTTGTCCCTTACAACTTCTTGTTTAATCTGTTTGTAAAGTTTCACTGAAAATTCAGTGCACATGCCAGCCACATGGACAGGGTTTACACCTTCTATAATCTTTCAGAACCAAGCAATCTTTATTCATTAATACTAAAGAAATACATATACATGATAAGATATCAGGACTGCAAAGAACACTTATTCAGAACTGAACTTCGAATACACTGATCACAGGAATACATTATCTCACAGTGTGCCATCCATAGGTACCAACAATATTTGCTAATTGTCCTATAGCTTCATGTTTCCTCCACTGAATATTATCTCTCAGGTTTCTTGGCAATCTCCATCAGACAATGAACACTAGCAAGCCTACCATCCAGATGATGTACACCAGTTTCCTCTTTGTTGCTTCTGAAGATGCACTAGGGACAGATTTCCTCTCTTTACGTTTCTTTGGAGGAACAATGTAGTCAGGCTTGTAATTCTGCAGTCAAAACATGTGGAAACAAGTTTGCATAGAGATCAAGCAATATAATTGGACATGCTTTGATTTTTTTGCAAGGAAAAGTTGAGAAACAAAGCCGATTGTGACTCCTCGCAACGAGCAGTAACAAAAGCTTCAGGAAAATAGAGCAGCCGAATGTGACTCCTGCTGAAGAAGGGCAGCTCGTCACGTAACCGAAGGCGAGGAGCAGGTCGCCTAGTCGCTGCAGTCGAGTGGTAGGTTGCCGCGCCGCGCCGGACGAGCGCCGTGAAGCTGTGATACGTCCATTTTGCATCTATATTTTATATCATAATTTACTGTTATTCATCGATATATTTCATATTAATACATGTTACTTATGTTATTTTATCTTATTTTACATGTTTGATGATTATTGGGGATTTATCTGCCGGAGCCAGATTTCAGCTGGAAAAAGCACCGTCAAGCTAATATATTTGCGAAACTCCAAAAATCACGAAACTTTCGCCGAAGTTCCTATTTTTCCAGATGACAGAGCTAGCCAAAAGGGGAGCTCCAGGTGGGCCCCACGCCACCCCTGGGCGCGGCCAGGAGGAGGGCGGCGCCGAGGCCTGGCGTGGCCACCTGGGCCCACCTCTAGCGCTGCCCCTTCGCATATATCTCCCCCGTAACCCTAAACATCGAGGGGTTCGTCCACGAAATATTCCGCCGCCTCCACGGGACGGAAACCACAGAGAGAGAAAAGCTCTCCGGCAGGGAGAAATCTGTCGGGGAAATTCCTTCCCGGAGGGGGAAATCATCGCCATCGTCGCCGTCATCGTGCTGGACTTCATCAGGATCATCATCGTCATCATCCACCGCTCCACCATCATCATCTCCACTGCTCCACTCCGTTCCTTGTAACATCTAGGGCTGCACCTTGTCTAGTTCATTGGGGAGACTCTCCCGGTGTTAATTACTCCTTGTTGTTGATGCTATTGAGTTTTATCGGTGAATTAAGGTTTATGTCCAGATTGTTATTCATCATTATATCACCTCTGATCATGATCCATATGATGTCTTGTGAGTAGTTCGTTTAGTTCTTGAGGACATGGGGAAAGTCTTGCTGCTAGTAGTGGAATAATGTTGAGTAATATTTAATGGTTTGATATTTAAGTTGTGGTGTCATTCTTCTAGTGGTGTCATGTGAACGTCGACTACATGATACTTCACCTTTATGGGCCTAGGGGAATGCATTGTGTATTTAGCTTGCTAATTGTGGGGTTGCCGGAGCGACAGAAACCTGAACCCCCGTTGGTAAGTTAGTGCACAAGGGAGTGTAGGATCTGAGAGTTTAAGGCTGTGGTTAGATTTATCTTAATTACTTTCTTGTAGTTGCGGATGCTTGCAAGGGGTATAATCACAAGTACGTATTAGTCCTAGGAAGGGCAGTGCGTTAGCATAGATTCACCCACACAACACTTATCAAAACATTGAAGATTAATCAACTACATGAAACGAAAGCACTTGACGAAATTCCCATGTGTCCTCAGGAACGTTTGGTAATCATAAGTAACACAACCGGCTTGTCCTTTGCACTCAAAAGGATTGGGCCACTCGCTGCAATTATTATTGCTCTCGTTTATTTACTCATACTGTATTTATCTGCTATATTGAAAACCCCTAAAAACTTGTCTGCTAGTGTTTACAGTGAATCCTTGATCAAAACTACATACCAGCACCTTCTGCTCCTCGTTGGGTTCGACACTCTTATTTATCGAAAGTACTACGATACACCCCCTATACTTGTGGGTCATCAAGACTATTTTCTGGCGCCGTTGCCGGGGAGTGAAGCGCTATTGGTAAGAAGAATTGGTAAGGGAAATATTTACTGTAAGTGTGTTCTGTCATGGAGTCATCTCCATTCGAATCACTGTTTGGGAAGACTACTACCACTGCTACGGTAGTAGATGACCCTCCACCTGCTCAGGGAATTCCATTTAAAATACCTATGAAAATTGTTGAACGTGTTATGAATAACCGCTATGATGGAACTGTCCATCCTGGTAATCACTTGCTTTTTCTACATGAATTGTGCGAGTTATTCAAGTGTGCAGGTATTTCTATGGACAAAGTCAAGAGGAAATTATTTTCTCTATCACTGAAGGGCAGAGCTGCTGAATGGTATAGTCTGCTTAAAAATGGCCACTCATTGAGTTGGGTCGAGATTGTTCCTCTCTTTTACTCCAAATTTTATCCTCTTAGTGAGATCCATAAAGACAGGAACTCTATATATAATTTTTGGCCTCATGATGGAGAAAGTATTGCCCAAGCTTGGGGGAGGCTGAAGTCATTAATGCTCAAATGCCCCATTCATGAGCTCCCAAGTAATATTGTTATCAATAACTTTTATGCAAGGCTTTCTCTTCATGATAAAGATTTATTGGATACTTCTTGTTCTGGATCATTTACACGGAAGAAAGAGGAAGATAAATGGGACCTTCTTGATCGTATCCAGGAAAATACTGAAGGATGGGAGAACGACAAAGGTAGAGAGTCAGGTATAAATTATGATTTTGAATGCATTAAATCTTTTATGGAGACTGATAGTTTTCGTAATTTTAGTGCTACTTATGGTCTTGATTCTCAAATTATTGCAAACTGTTATAAGGCTTTTGCTTCGTATCTCGATATTCCTAGAAAGGGGTGGAAAAAGTATCATGAACCTTATAAAGATAACATTAATTCTGCTCTTGTTAAAAACATTGAAGTTCATACTGTTGATCGCATTCTGCCAGAACCTTATATTGAAAAAATACCTTTTCCTGTAAAAGTAAAAGAACATTCTATTTTGGCTAGTGTGGTTAATAAAAGTGAAAGGAAAGCTAAAGAACCTGATGAGCAAATAACTGTAAAACCTGCAATAGCTATGGTTAAGGATCTTGTAACTGAAAATGTAGAAGGAGGACATATTAAATTTTGCGAAGAAGCTTCTAACATTGTTACACATCCTAAAAGAGCCCGGAAAACAAGTGTCCCTGTGCTTTCAGTCAAAATAGGTGAGCATTGCTACTATGGTCTTTGTGATATTGGCGCCAGTTCAAGTGCTATTCCTTATGATCTTTACAAGGAAATTAGGCATGAAATTAATCCTTGCGAACTTGAGGAGATTGATGTGGTTATTCAGCTTGCTAATAGAGAAACTATCTCTCCGGTTGGTATTGTTAGAGATGTTGAAGTTTTATGTGGTAAGACTAAATACCCTGCTGATTTCTTAGTTCTTGGTTCTGCTGCTAGTAAAACTTGTCCTATTATTTTTGGTAGACCTTTCTTGAATACCTGTGGTGCTATTATTGATTGTAAGAAAGAGAAAATTTATACTAAATTTGATGGAGAATCTTATGAGTTCAATTTTTCCAAATTTGCTAAGAATCATTATGAAACTGCATTGCCTAATGAGGATTTAAAGGTTGAACAACTTGCTTCTATTGCTGTTGCTCCTAACAATGCTTTACAGCAATTTATGGAAGATCATGAGAGCGAGGTATTTGCAGAGGAGAGAAATGAGATTGACGACATCTTTCTTCGTCAACCTCCAATTCTCAAGCATGATTTACCAGTGGAAGACTTGGGTATTTCGGCTCCACCAAAGGAGGATCCTGTCTTTGATTTAAAACCTTTACCAGATACACTTAAATATGCTCATATTGATGATAAGAAAATATATCCTGTTATTATCAGTTCTAAACTTTCAGGTGATGAAGAAGCAAGATTGTTAGAGGTGTTGAAGAAACATCGAGGAGCTATGGGTTATACTCTTGATGATTTAAAAGGGATTTCTCCTGCTATCTGTCAACATGCAATTAATATGGAGCCTGACGCAAAGCCCGTTGTTGAACATCAACGTCGTTTAATTCCTAAGATGAAAGAAGTGGTAAGGAATGAGGTATTAAAACTCCTTGATGCAGGTATAATTTATCCTATTGCTGATAGTAGATGGGTTAGTCCTGTTCATTGTGTTCCTAAGAAAGGAGGAGTAACTGTTGTGCCAAATGAAAATAATGAGCTTATTCCTCAAAGAGTAGTAGTTGGCTATAGGATGTGCATTGATTTTCGAAAAGTTAATAAGGTTACTAAGAAAGATCACTATCCTCTGCCTTTTATTGATCAAATGTTAGAAAGGTTGTCTAAGAAAACTCATTTCTGTTTTCTTGACGGTTATTCCGGTTTTTCACAAATAGCTGTTAGACATCAGGACCAGGAGAAAACTACCTTTACTTGTCCTTATGGAACGTATGCTTATAGACGTATGCCTTTTGGTTTGTGTAATGCTCCTGCTACGTTTCAAAGATGCATGTCTGCTATTTTTCATGGCTTTTGTGAAGAAATTGTGGAAGTCTTCATGGACGATTTCTCCGTCTATGGAACTTCTTTTGATAATTGTTTGCACAATCTTGACAAAGTTTTGCAGAGATGTGAAGAGACTAATCTTGTTCTTAATTGGGAGAAATGCCATTTCATGGTTAATGAAGGAATTGTTCTTGGGCATAAAATTTCTGAAAGGGGTATTGAAGTGGACAGAGCTAAAGTTGAAGCAATTGAGAAAATGCCCTGCCCAAGGGATGTGAAAGGTATTCGTAGTATTCTTGGTCATGCTGGTTTCTATAGGAGGTTTATTAAAGATTTTTCTAAAATTTCGAAACCACTTACTAATCTTCTTCAAAAAGATGTACCTTTTGTTTTTGATGATGATTGTAAGGAAGCATTCGAAATTCTTAAAAAGGCTTTAATAACTGCTCCTGTCGTCCAACCACCTGATTGGACTTTACCTTTCGAAATTATGTGTGATGCTAGTGATTTTGCTGTAGGTGCTGTTTTAGGACAGCGAGTAGATAAGAAATTAAATGTTATTCATTATGCTAGTAAAACTCTTGATGTTGCTCAAAAGAACTATGCTACCACCGAGAAGGAATTTTTAGCGGTAGTATTTGCTTGTGATAAGTTTAGACCCTATATTGTTGATTCCAAGGTAACTATTCATACTGATCATGCTGCTATTAAATACCTCATGGATAAGAAGGATGCTAAGCCTAGACTTATTAGATGGGTTCTTCTGTTACAAGAGTTTGATTTGCATATTGTGGATAGGAAGGGTGCTGAAAACCCTGTTGCTGATAATTTATCTAGATTGGAAAATATAATGCATGATCCTATTCCTGTTAATGATAATTTTCCAAATGAACAGTTGGCTTCTATAAAGGTAAGTTCACATGAAAGTCCTTGGTATGCTGATTATGCTAACTTTATTGTTGCCAAATATTTGCCTCCAACTTTTACTTATCAGCAAAGAAGGAAATTCTTTTGTGACTTGAGGCACTATTTTTGGGATGACCCACATTTGTATAAAGAAGGAGTAGACGGTATTATGCGAAGATGTGTTCCCGAACATGAGCAAAAAGAAATATTGGACAAATGTCATGGTAGTGCTTATGGAGGACATCACGCTGGAGATAGAACTGCACAAAAGGTTCTACAATCAGGTTTTTATTGGCCTACTCTCTTTAAAGATGCAAGGAAGTTTATTTTATCATGTGATCAATGTCAGAGAGTTGGTAACATTAGTAGACGTAATGAAATGCCTATGAATTATTCGCTTGTTATTGAGCCTTTTGATTGTTGGGGATTTGACTTTATGGGTCCTTTTCCTCCATCAGATGGTTATACTCATATTCTTGTTGCTGTTGATTATGTTACTAAATGGGTAGAAGCTATACCAACCTCTAGTGCTGATGGTAAAACTTCTTTGAAAATGCTTAAGGATGTTATTTTTCCTAGGTTTGGTGTACCTAGATATCTTATGACCGATGGTGGTTCTCATTTTATTCATGGTGGTTTTAGAAAAACTCTTGCTAAATATGGTGTTAACCACAGAATTGCTTCACCATATCATCCTCAAACAAGTGGTCAAGTAGAGTTATCAAATAGAGAAATTAAATTGATTTTGCAAAAGACTGTTAATAAATCCAGGAAGAATTGGGCTAGACAGCTTAACGATGCTTTGTGGGCTTATAGAACTGCTTATAAAAATCCCATGGGCATGTCTCCTTACAAAATGGTTTATGGAAAAGCTTGTCATTTACCTTTAGAGTTAGAACATAAAGCTTATTGGGCAATCAAAGAACTTAATAGAGATTTTAAACTAGCTGGTGAAAAGAGATTGCTTGAATTGAGTTCTCTAGATGAATGGAGGAGTGAAGCGTATGAGAATGCTAAACTCTTCAAAGAGAAAGTTAAGAGATGGCATGACAAGAGGATTTTAAAGAGAGAATTTAACGTGGGTGATAAAGTTCTATTGTATAGGTCTCGTCTCAGATTTTTTGCAGGAAAATTGCTCTCAAAATGGGAAGGGCCTTATATTGTTGAAGAAGTTTATCGCTCAGGTGCAATAAAAATTAATTCGCTTGATGGTGACAAACCACAAGTGGTCAATGGGCAAAGACTCAAGCACTATATTTCTGGAGATTCTTATAATGAAAATGTTGATGTTATTCAAGTGGTAACTCCGGAAGAATTCATTGAAACTCAAAAACAGGAAACTGCAGAAGCTGATTTGGAGTAGGTATGAGTTTCGGTAAGAAAAAGTTCGTTTTAACTTTAAATTATATTATTATTTTTTTTAATTTTGGAAATTACAAGTCGAAAAAGGGACGGAAGCGGTGCCCGAGGGCACCACGCCACCCCTGGGCGGGGCCCCACCTTGGCCGCGCCGGGCCTGGCGTGGGCGCCTCGGAGCCCATCTCGACCCCGTTTCGACCTGCTTTCCTTTTGTCATGAATTTCGGCTATATAATCCCCGGATCCCCCGAGGTCCGTATCTCGCGTTTTCGACATCTTTCGTTTTCCAGTTGTGTCAGCCAGGTTTTCAAGCCCTAGATCGAGATGTCTTCTTGCGGCTCGAACAAGGAAGGCTACGCTGCCAGGCGTCGCCGCGAACTTCAGCGGGACATCAACAATGGAGCTTTTGTCGATTGGTCTACTGAGGAGGAGATTGCCGCCAGGAGGGCGGACATGGAGCGCAGCGTCTTGGAGGAAGTTAGGAGGGTACCATCACGTCGTCCCGCAGGAGAAGCAACTGGGGGATCAAGGCCAAGCAACCCCACTTTTGTGGGATCCATTAACTATCAGCGTGCTTTTTCTCATAATGCGCAGGGAAGAGTGCCGCCAAGACCGGAGTCTTTTTCAATCCCTGTCGTTTCTGAAGCACACAGAGTTGCTGATCAATTTTGTGAGCAATACCGTGTTCTTCGGGAAGAAGTGGAAATACTTCAAGAGGAGAACACTCGTCTTCGCCGGATGTTGCAACGTTTCCTCACTCCTATTACTGTGGTGCCACCATCTCCACCAAGGGAGTAATTCGTCATGGGTAACAACACACCCTCAGCTTGTTCCAAGCTTGGGGGGAGTGTTTTCAGTATCATTATCTTTTATCTTTTACCTTCTAAATTTTGTGGTAGTATCATGAGTAGAGAAGTTATCATATGAGATGGTTTGCAATGTGGAGTGTCACTCCTTAGTTGGTTATCAATGTATCCGTTGGTGTGAGGTTGCTTTTGTTTGGAATATTAATGAGAAGTTTTATCTTTACTTCCTGCACACCTTATTTTAGTTTGCAAATTCTTTTCATATGCTGATCTTGATGTTAGTAGTAGCGTCACTTTGGGTGCAGCAAGTAAATCTAGTTGGTTGTGGCAAACTTAGCATTGGTCAGTAGCAACAATACTTTGAAGCTTAAGTAGAGAAGAGAGAACTTCTTGCAAAAATATTATCCCTGTTATCTTTCTTTCTTGTTAGCCCATGAGATTAGCATTCTTGAGTTTAAATATTTGTGCTTACAAGGAAGATAGCATGATTGTTTTTATTACATCTATGTTTGTTTGTTTCTCTCAACTCTTATGCTTGCTACCAAACCTTGCTAGCCTAAACCCTGTACTGAGAGGAAATACTTCTCGTGCATCCAAAACCTTTAGCCACTACCCTCCAGAGTGTCCACATAACTTCCTATGCGTGGTATTTCATCGCCACTCCAAGTAAATTTGTCATGTGCTACCTTTAAAACATTCAAATACTCCTTTTTGTGTCACTGTTTACCAAGCTCATAAGGACGTGGTAGTTGGGTTTGTCATCTTCCATGCTAATTTAATTTTCTCAGACTAGCAGCTTACATCTGCTTATCTATTTTATATTGCACAAGAGCTGGTTAGACCACTGTAAAGTAATTAAATAGACACTCCTCCATGGTTTGAGATTGTTGGCAGGCACCCGAGGATTCGGTTAGCCATGGTTTGTGAAAAGAAATGGTGGGGAGGAGTGTCAAAGCTATAAGTGCATAATATAATGCAAAGTATATAAATTCTCGGAACCGCTCTAAAAGTTGGTTAGCATGGAAGATGATAAGAACTCTATCGCTGATTTGTTGACCATTAGCATACACCTCTCAAAACAATTTTTACATCTGTTTTAAAAATAAAAAGCTCTAGCACATGATCTAATCTCTGCTTCCCTCTGCGAAGGGCCTATCTTTTACTTTTATGTTGAGTCAGTACACCTATTTCCTCTTTCTTTAAGCAAGCATTTGCGTTGTTGAGATACAACCATCTATAGACTGTAATACTTTCAATCATGTCTTTTATTCTTCCTTTGTTTGAGCACAAAGACTTTTATCTATGAGAATATAACTTTGAAAGTTTTTCTTTGACTGCAAAGAGAACCGTGATGGTTGAGCATGCAAGTTCTGCGATATAGCTCTAGTATAAAGACTCTTCTTGAAAGATAAGTTAAATTGCTGATTGTTCTCTGACCAAGAACAAAGGTTGCCACCACCAATTGATTTCTTTTATGTACCTTTATTTGTGGTTGTTTCATTACTTGTTTCAAGTTAAGTTATATACAGAGAAGTTGCTGTTTAAAATGATTTGTTTTGTTAAGTAAATATTGATGCTCCTTGTCCGTATTCTTTATTACCGACACTTCACTCCATAAACCTGTGGTCTTGTTTACTGAGCTCAGTTTTCGCTTGGGGACAAGCGAGTCTAAGCTTGGGGGAGTTGATACGTCCATTTTGCATCACTATTTTATATCATAATTTACTGTTATTCATCGATATATTTCATATTAATACATGTTACTTATGTTATTTTATCTTATTTTGCATGTTTGATGATTATTGGGGATTTATCTGCCGGAGCCAGATTTCAGCTGGAAAAAGCACCGTCAAGCTAATATATTTGCGAAACTCCAAAAATCACGAAACTTTCGCCGAAGTTCCTATTTTTCCAGATGACGGAGCTAGCCAAAAGGGGAGCTCCAGGTGGGCCAGGTGGGCCCCACGCCACCCCTGGGCGCGGCCAGGAGGAGGGCGGCGCCGAGGCCTGGCGTGGCCACCTGGGCCCACCTCTGGCGCTGCCCCTTCGCGTATATCTCCCCCGTAACCCTAAACATCGAGGGGTTCGTCCACGAAATATTCCGCCGCCTCCACGGGACGGAAACCACAGAGAGAGAAAAGCTCTCCGGCAGGGAGAAATCTGCCGGGGAAATTCCTTCCCGGAGGGGGGAAATCATCGCCATCGTCGCCGTCATCGTGCTGGACTTCATCAGGATCATCATCGTCATCATCCACCGCTCCACCATCATCATCTCCACTGCTCCACTCCGTTCCGCTGTAACATCTAGGGCTGCACCTTGTCTAGTTCATTGGGGAGACTCTCCCGGTGTTAATTACTCCTTGTTGTTGATGCTATTGAGTTTTATCGGTGAATTAAGGTTTATGTCCAGATTGTTATTCATCTTTATATCACCTCTGATCATGATCCATATGATGTCTTGTGAGTAGTTCGTTTAGTTCTTGAGGACATGGGGAAAGTCTTGCTGCTAGTAGTGGAATAATGTTGAGTAATATTTAATGGTTTGATATTTAAGTTGTGGTGTCATTCTTCTAGTGGTGTCATGTGAACGTCGACTACATGATACTTCACCTTTATGGGCCTAGGGGAATGCATTGTGTATTTAGCTTGCTAATTGTGGGGTTGCCGGAGCGACAGAAACCTGAACCCCCATTGGTAAGTTAGTGCACAAGGGAGTGTAGGATCTGAGAGTTTAAGGCTGTGGTTAGATTTATTTTAATTACTTTCTTATAGTTGCGGATGCTTGCAAGGGGTATAATCACAAGTACGTATTAGTCCTAGGAAGGGCAGTGCGTTAGCATAGATTCACCACACAACACTTATCAAAACATTGAAAATTAATCAACTACATGAAACGAAAGCACTTAACGAAATTCCCATGTGTCCTCAGAAACGTTTGGTAATCATAAGTAACATAACCGGCTTGTCCTTTGCACTCAAAAGGATTGGACCACTCGCTGCAATTATTATTGCTCTCGTTTATTTGCTCATACTGTATTTATCTGCTATATTGAAAACCCCTAAAAACTTGTCTGCTAGTGTTTACAGTGAATTCTTGATCAAAACTACATACCAGCACCTTCTGCTCCTCCTTGGGTTCGACACTCTAATTTATCGAAAGTAGTACGATACACCCCCTATACTTGTGGGTCATCAAGCTGCAGATTAGGAGGAGCTTGCCGCGCCGCCGCGGACGAGCGCCAGGTCGCCGCGTAGACGCGGATGAGCGCCAGCTCGCCACGCCGCCGAGGAAGAGGGTCAGGTTGCCGCGCCACCGCCATGGAAAAGGGCCAGGACGCTGCACCGCCGTCGACGAGGTGTAGCCGTGTAGGTCGCCGCGGCTCCCGTAAAGAGGACGAGCTCGCCTAGACGGTTATAATTTTTTCTACAGTAAAAGATTTTCTTTCGCATGGGACCGAGGAGGTTTTCCACGTTGGCTTCCACATCAACGCATAGCGTTTTCCGTAGCACGTTTAGTCCGTAGGTGTAGCATTGATGGATTTTCTTTCTTTTATTTGGAACGATGCATTACCGGCGGGATTAGCGATTAGGAATAGTTAGCGGAGCGGAGCGAAGGCGCTCAACGCGTTGAGCTACTCAACATTGGGTGACTGTAGGTCGTTGGATGGTGCGAGTGAAGGGCCCAGATTGGTTGGATCTGCCTCTCTCTTTTTATATTAGTGTAGATGTAGAAGTAGATGTAGATATGCTTTTTCAATTTTGATTGTGTTGGGCTGGGCTTCTACCTGACTTTTTTAGGCCCGGGCTGAACCCGACTCGACCCGACAAATGCCATGGCCTACCTTCAGTCGCCCGCACACTGCAGAGATCGTCTGACGTACCTCGAACTACTGCAGAGGGACGTCGATCCGTTCGTTGAGCATCCGACGACGCCGAGTGAACTCTTGTTCGCTCCGCTGGAAACAGGAATACACGGCCCATACAACCCAGTCTCGCTCTTCAGGGCTCAGTCTCATCGGCCTTCAGTGGCTCTCGATTTTGGAATCGATTCGGCGGCGCCGGCCGGCGGCAAGGGAAAGAGCAGGCGCTGGTCCGTCAGGGCGCGACGCTGCCGTGCCTACGCATGGAGACGGCGGAGCCAGGCGCTGCTCCGTCAGAGCGTGACGCCGGCTAGCTGTGGAGGCGGCGCTGACTGCCTGCTCCCTGTACGGCCTCGACGCCTCGAAGCCATCGAGACCTTTGAGCCGCGACGTAGCGCCATGCACGCCGCCGAATAGTGGAGTCCACGAAGCCGACACCGCCAAGTTTTCTTGAATAGCCTCTCATCCCTGCACCCTGCTGCTTGCCTTGATTTGCTGTACGTCTGTTTTCAGTTTCAGTTGTGCACAAACAGGAGAGAAGCAGCGACAGCAACAAGTTTACACGAAGACAAGCCAAATGGCAATTTAAGATTGTAATGGATGTAAATTGAGTGTATACTCTAGTGAGTAGTATGACTGAATGTCAAATTCAGATCACAATCATGCGAATTGAGTGCAGTTTTCTGAATGGTGTGACCTGATCACCTGAATGTTATGTACATGTTGTATATTAATGTGAAGTGGATTTGTTGCGTAATTTTGAATGAGAATAAATAAATTTATGTGAAGTGATATCACTGATGTTGTCAATTTGAGAGTATGTACTCAAGGAATACAATGCTTGCTTTGATTGCTGAATGCACAATGAGCAGGTTCACTCAACAAAAGAGATGCACAACTGAACTTGACAGCTCGTTCCCTGAATTTACCCAAAACAAAAGTTCCCAGAACTGAACTAAACGAAAGCTAGTTCCCAGAATTGATCCATAACAAAAGTTTCTAGAACTGAGCTATATGAGCAACGTAGTAAAAACGTCATCTGTGATGGTCCCTGTAAATAAAAGATGGAGGTAAGATTTTGTAACAGTTATGATCTTTAAATTTGTAATCTGAATACATGAGCAATATTACCATCAGTAGATCAGTGAAGCTGAGATTGGCATCGTAAGCTGCAACTTGTACTTGTGTGTGTGCCAATATGAGGTACCAAACCAGGCAGTACAGCTCTACAACAGAAAAAAAAAAGCATGAGACTTGTGCAAGATGGGGAGAAGATATTGGAATTAATAGTATTGAAAAAGGACGACTACAACAAAGAGCTAGTTCTTGCAGTACTTTCGGTACACTCACATGGCCCTGATCCAGCTTCGCCGCGTCCCAAGATTTCGTTCACCCCCCGCCGCCGCCTCCGTTCAGCCGAGCCCCCCCCCCCCCCCCCCCCCCCCCCCCCCCCCCCCCCCCCCGCCGCCTCCGTTCAGCCCCGCTTACCCCATTCTCCTTTGCCGTACTGAATCCAGGGGCGGGATCGAATGCCCTCCTCCATCACTGCGTGGATCTCCTCATATGTACATCTTCAGTCGAATCTGCCGGAGCGCGGCTGCTTGCTTCATCCGGCATAGGGCTGCAGCTTGGCATGTGATTTGTACAAGCTGCCTGAGGCGAGGATAGCGCGCGCAAGCATGACGCCATGGCCGTGGACGTCCTTCTCTCTCCTCGTCGGCTCGTCCCGGCCGGCAGACCTGGGCATGGTGGCGCGCTCCGTTCAGCGGCTAGTGGCCGCGGGCGGCGACGGGACCGGGAGGGCGTCGTTCAAGGGCACGGGTGCACGGGGATCGGCGTGGCACGACACCTGGAGCGGCTTGTACCACCCATACATGGCCATGTGTTGGGCCAGGGTACATGGGCTTTGGGACTCACAGGACCGGAGTTAGCAGGCAGAGTCCGGAGCCTACAAGGCGAGCACAAGCAGCAGTCTCAGGCATGGATCGAACAAAATGAGTTGACTTCTTCGGGTTGCTCCCGTTTCCTCTCTTCCTCTGTCTCTCTCTTCTGGATCTTCATCTTCCTCAAGGTATTGTTGCTCTCCACAAGCAACTTGTATCGATCTCACGTCACGGCAGTCGCCGGTGGCCACGGACATCACAATTTGGTATCAGAGCCACGAATTTCCCCACCAAAATCTCCAAAAAAAAATCCCCACCAAAAAAATCCCGTCCGATTTGATTTCTGGAGGAGATGGGAGTGCCCGCGACGACGACGGAGGCGACCATGAGCGCCATCCAGGATAGATTGGACCAGCTGCACATGATGTTGGGTCGTGTTGCCGACAGACAAGACAAGATGTTGGTGGATTTGAAGAAGACGACGGCGGCGCTCGCGTCCAGCACCGCGACCACGTCGACGTTCATGTTAGGTCGAGTACTGGAGCAGCATACGAAGCCCTCGTCATCCTCTCTCTTCTCTGTGGTTCAGGTCGGGGGTGCTGGCGTCCGCTCCTCGCTTCCAGCACGCCCACCACGTGTTCGACAGTTGGCTCGGCTGTCAATGTCGGCTGCAACCATGTTCTGGTCGCGTTCCCAACCAGCGCGGACGCCATCCTCGCTCCCACCATGCCCACAAGCTGTTCGGCAGAGGGTCTTGCCCACTACACAGACAGTGGCCATGCCGAACTCGTGTTGTCAGCCAGAGGCATCACACATCTTGAACATGTGTCCGGGTCCGAGGAGGTTCTCACTCAGGTTGGTGGCCTCTCAATTTTCCTGGAGTCTGATCAGGACTTGAGTATTGCTTCTGTTAGTCAAGTGTTGCATGGCGATCAGCCATGGCCGCCATGGAAGTGCCATGCACTTTACCTAGAGGTGAATATGCCTCAAAATGCTTTTCATTTTGGGCCCAATGACATGTCGAGCTCGTATTTGGTGCTGGATAAATGGCTACCATGGAGTCGAAGTGGTTTCAGTCCTGGTGATTGGTGTTCACTGCAACCTTTTACAACAGAACTTCATTTTGTGTTGGGCTTGGGTGACCTGTGGCGTTGCCATGATAACAAGTATGCATGGAATGAGAAAAGGAACCTTGGGGGTGCAATTTTGTATGAATGCTATGGGCTGATACAATTTCCACGCATGCAGCGCGAGAATGGTAATCAGTGCAGCCACATATTTGGGGATGCAGTGTTGGGCCTGATTACAAACAGTGAGTTGGTACTTGACTGTACAAGCTTGTGGCCAACAGAAAAGAGGATGATGAATATCACTGAAGCGGGCAACTTAACTCTTTTTCTGTGTCAACTACTGAAAGAAGCCCTCAAAGTTGGGCTTGCATATGTATTGGAGGATCCCCTTGTTACACTTGTTGTGGTCACTTTGCCTCACACCTATTGCTCAGGTTTTTGTGACATCCAAAGTGCTAGCTTGGACAGAAAACTTCAGTATAACCCATGGAATCTCGGTGTTCACAATCAAATGATCACACAGCTCCAACAAGAGCTATGTAAATGCTATTATTTGTGCTCCTTGGTTCATTTGACAAACAACCTGGAATACACGCAATGGGATCTTGGGGTCAGGAGTATTCTAGGTGCAGAAGTGATAAAGCTCTGCTCACCGTTTGTGATGTTCATAGGAAGACAGTGGCTGGTGTTCCAGAGCATGCACAAGTGTCAGGATCTATATTCATTGGCCATTTCAGCAAAGAGACTTCAGTCCATGACATGGGATCCTGGCATACACTCGTCTGTTTGTGCAAGATCAGTCAGAGGTTACTATAGCTAGCCAAGGGATGCAAGTAATGATACTTCATTCGTGCTAAGAGTACATTGTAGCATTTGGAGCTGCATCCTTTTGGGACTGCCAGATGGTTATGCCGTTGCTTGGGGACAAGCAACGTTTTGCCGGGGCGGTAGTGTACCACCCATACATGGCCATGTGTTGGGCCAGGGTACATGGGCTTTGGGACTCACAGGACCGGAGTTAGCAGGCTGAGTCCGGAGCCTACAAAGGCGAGCACGAGCAGCAGTCTCAGGCATGGATCGAACAGAATGAGTTGACTTCTTCGGGTTGCTCCCGTTTCCTCTCTTCCTCTGTCTCTCTCTCTTCTGGATCTTCATCTTCCTCAAGGTATTGTTGCTCTCCACAAGCAACTTGTATCGATCTCACGTCACGGCAGTCGCCGGTAGCCACGGGACATCACACGGCTGCACTGGTACGCCGTACGCGGGGCTGGAGCTGGAGTGCTAGGTGGTGGCGTAGGCTGCGCGCCGCATCTAAGACGTGCACCAGCTGCTCCTTGTCTGCCTCCAAGGTCTTCGGCGACTAGTAATATTATCTCTTGTGTATTGTTTGCTTTCCTGCTTTTCGGTTGTGCAGGATTTGCTTGTTAGCTGATTACATATCTGTTTAAAATTGTGATGTCCAGGTATGCCAGACTCTATTTCTGCGTGTGCATTGATGCTGATGACAATGAGCTCGGATTCCTTGAGATTATTCATCATTTTGTGTTTGGCAGTGCAAGTCCTTCCCTGTGATTTGACCTTATAAATTATCAGTTATTTGTTTAATGAATCAATATACTACTGTTTGTTGAGTGTTTTCTAATTTCCGTAATTTTCCCAAGGTAATCTCTTTCACATATGTCGAAATGTTGACACTGAAGATCCAGGACTGCTAAAATTATTGGCAATTTGTTGCAAGAGTTATGCCACTTTTTTGAATCATAGACTCGTATTTATCCGATGATCAAATATGCGGGCCTACTATGTACTGGATGAGATTCTCATTGCCGGCTTCAAAGAATCTAGCAAGAAGAACGTTGCGAGACTTATTGCTGCACAGGTACCCGCGCCACTAGCTAACATAAAATCTATATGTCCATGATTTTTTGAGCGGAAAACTTTTGGTCTTAGAATCTGTATGTTCAGCTCTCTTTACATTTAACCCGTAGATTATTCTCCTTTGTTTCATTTTAGGCGTTTAAGTATTTGGACAAACACCATCATCATCTGAATACTAATTTGTTACCATCTAAAATACTATCTTTCCACTTTCCAGTATAGTTTTTGTAAAAACATGTGGACACAAAAAAACTCCAGAATGAACATTTTTGCTCAGCTACAATTGCACATTCAATGGAGGGAATGGATATTTGTGTCCTCTACCCTGAACTTGTGTAGATGTAGAGCAAACATACCCTCCAAATTTTGAGGGTATACTTGCTCCAATTATATTAGCACACACATTAGAATCTTACTTAGTTCCTTGTGTCTCGTATTACATGTGGAACTTCAGTTAATCAAGCTTCATGTTAGTTGTTGGCGTGGCTACCTTTGACAATTTTTTTTTATATATGGTCGGTAATATCTTACTAGTTTTCGTCATTGGTAAATTTCATGCTATGGTGTCGGTAATGAGTTTTTAGTATCCTCGTATGATAACTTATTTTATATGTGGTCGGTAATATCTTACTAGTGTTTGTCATCGACAAGTTTCATGGTATTGTCTTGGTAATAATTTTATAACATTTTCTCATCTGGTAACTTGATTTATATGTCATTGGTAATATCTTTACTAGTTTTCGTCATTAATAACTTGCATGTTATGGTCTTGCTAATAAGTTTATAGTATTTCCCATCTGATAATTTGTTTTCTACGTGGTTGGTAATATCTTACTAGTTTCCGTCATTGGTAAATTGCATGCTATGGTGTTGGTAAACACCTGATCTCGCTAACTTGTACTAGTTTTTCCCCATCGGTTATTTTTAGTCTACACTATTGGTAACTAGTAATAGTTTTCCCCACCGGTTACTTTTAGGTTATACTATTGTTAATAAATGTCTATATCTCGGTAACTAGTACTAGTTTTCCCCCATTGGTTACTTTTAGGCTATACTATTGGTAATAAATGGCTAAGTATACATCCGATCTCGCTAACTTGTACTAGTTTTCCCCCATCGGTTACTTTTAGACTATACTATTGGTAATAAATGGCTAAGTAAACACCGGATCTCGCTAACTTGTACTAGTTTTCCCCCATCCGTTACTTTTAGAATATACTATTGGTAATAAATGCCTAAGTAAACACTGGATCTTGCTAACTTGTACTAGTTTCCCCCAATCGGTTACTTTTATGCTATACTATTTGTAACTAGTACTAATTTTCCCAAATCGGTTACTTTTAGGCTATACTATTGGTAATAAATGCCTAAATAAACACCCTATCTCGGTAACTAGTACTAGTTTTCCACATCGTTACTTTTAGTCTATACTATTGGTAATAAATGGCTAAGTATACACCCGATCTCGCTAACTTGTATTAGTTTCCCCCCATCGGTTACTTTTAGTCTATACTATCGGTAACTAGTACTAGTTTTCCTCCATTGGTTACTTTTAGGCTATACTATTGGTAACTAGTACTAGTTTTCCTCCATCGGTTACTTTTAGGCTATACTATTGGTAGATCTGCTACCTTGTACTAGTTTTTCCCCATCGGTTACGTTTAGGCTATAGTACTATTGGTAAATAGTACTAGTTTTCCTCAATCGGTTATTTTTAGGATATACTATTGGTAATAAATGCCTAAGTAAACACCCGATCTCGCTAACTTGTACTAGTTTTCCCCCATCGGTTACTTTTAGACTAAACTATTGGTAACTAGTACTAGTTTACCCCCATCAGTTACTTTTAGTCTATACTATTGGTAATAAATGCCTAAATAAACACCCTATCTCGGTAACTAGTACTAGTTTTCCCCCATCGGTTACTTCAGGCTATACTATTGGTAATAAATGCATAAGTAAACATCTGATCTCGGTAACTTGTGTGCTATAGTATTGGTAATAAACCTTCTAGTATCACCTGGTCGTTAATTTGTATGATATGTGTTTGGTAACATTTTTAATAGTCACTTCTCATCGGTAACTTTGTATGCTATAGTGTTGGTAATGACGTTGTTT
Source organism: Poa pratensis (assembly GCA_947311845.1). Lineage (NCBI taxonomy): Eukaryota > Viridiplantae > Streptophyta > Magnoliopsida > Poales > Poaceae > Poa > Poa pratensis. The sequence continues at coordinate 5,872,768 of CAMZMU010000069.1, read as the reverse complement.
TTCAAGAACACCTGAATTTGATATTTTGTTTTGATATGGGAATGGTAACTAGTACTAGATTTTCCCCATCAGTTACTTTTAGGCTATACTATTGGTAATAAATGCTTAAATAAACACCTGATCTCGGTAACTTATGTGTTATACTGTTGGTAATAAACCTTTTAGTATCATTAGCCGATTACTTGTATGATATGCGTCTAGTAACTATTACCTATAAAGTTTAAATTATGGTAAATAAATCAATTTCGTGTTAATAACTATTTAACACCTGGGCGACTCCATAATTACTAGGTTTATAACAATTACCTATAGAGCATGGTCCGTCAAAATATAGTGTGTTCGCAACCTTAGCTGAACATATGTATCTAGATTGGTCCATTCTTTTGTAATGAGTCTGTGGCCGCTACCAATGATGTATTACTTGGACAGATGGGTAGTCATTTGTTAACATGTGGTCCATTTCTTTTCCTTCTATTGTTGGCGGCTATGGATGAATGATGACTTCCTTCCTTCATTTTTTTACGTTCATCAGATGTTGCCGATACTCCCATGCTCCATCAATATGCAAGCCATCCGCTGCTAAGGATGCATTATCTGGCTGTTGTGCTTGATGACTAGCACTGAAACAATATCTACACTCGCGGACTGGCCAAACATGTGAGTGTAAGCCATTTTATACCTTTTTTTGCAACTTCTCTTGCTAAATGTCTTTCCTTTTTATCTTATCTGCTATGTATTCTTTTAGTTTTTGTAATTATTGATAAAATACTTAATTTCTTTACGGCAGTGTATTTCCATTTAGTTGTTGCAGGAAGACATCAGGCCTCTGATCATACTCAAATATCTGTGTTGTACCAATGTCTTTCTCTAGTGGCTGCGGGAAGAAAGTAATGTCAGGCCGAAATAGACGACATATAAAATTGACACCTAGCTTCTTCTCAATAGTAGAGAAATTTTGTACCTTGTTAGAATTAGAAGTAAAGGTTCTTTCAAATAATGTTGACCCTATTGATAAAAGTGATGCAAATTTTGGGCACACATGGGTTTATGCTTCATGGTCATACGTTTTGATATTGTGTGTGAGCAAAATTGGAGTCAGTAGCATCTGGTTTAATTGCAATGTTTAATTTCCAAATCGGTTGGCTTCTCAATTGACAAGCTGTTTTGTTGATCCAGCTTCGTAATGAACTTCTATATGCTGCTACGTGTTCTTGACGGGCTTGCTGCCAACTACAGTAGATTACCTGGAATATTCGACAGGTACATGAGAAAAGTGTGCATTTACTTTCGGTCATAACTATGATATCACACTTTTTATGCCGCCAAGTTTTTATAATATTGATAAAGCACTGGATTCACTAGGGAAATTAATGAGGATGTTCCTCGGATGATGCTGGCTGCTGTATCGGTGCTAGGTGACATGGGTCTTACCGGAGCATCTTTTTCGACATGATCAAATAAAGTATCCACCCTGTCGCTGTCTTTAATTTGTTTGTTTTGATTTGTATGATCAGGCATTTCAAATAAGTTGTATGAACTAGAACCACCCTTTTCATGACTTTTCCGTTGTAAAACGTAATTCATACTCTTTTTCTGTCAGTGGACTGTCATGTATTGTTTCGCTCGTTGATTTTAGGTATGTCTTTTCAATAAATGCTCGATCCATTCTTTTTTGTTAGTGGTTTTATCCATTGTGCTTTTATAGTTTATTATCTTTTTTCTTCTTAAAAGCAGGGCAAATTAATTTTTGCAGCAACAAGTTTTTTGTGCTGCCATCAAGGTAGGTTGGTCTTTTTTTGACTGCAGTGAGTGTTTCTTGTTCTTTTAGTAATCAGATCGTGATGTTTTTGCTAATAGTTCTTTTTTATTAGTGGCCAATCAAATTGTTTTTCATTTTGGTGTATCATTGTTTTCCCTTTAGGAAAAATTGGGATTTTTATTTATTTAATAAAATTATACTAGTAAGAAGTGGTAGCTCTTATTTGTTCCAAAAAATTAGACTAGTTGGAAGTGGTATTTTTCGATCTCCCACCCATTTATTTTTACCCTAAAAAATCACTAGCCCAAAAAGGGAATTGATTTATCCATTGGGTTGTAGTAAAAAATCTAGTCTTTTTTTGTTTTTCACGTAAAAGGGAATATTTTCTGTTTAGAGTACTAAAAATTAGCTCCAGGTTTTTTGGCGCATGCTGAAAAGTCAGAGAGTTTGCATCCAGATTTTCGATGGAAATTCAAAAAATTTATTTCCTCTTATTCTCAGTCAAAAAGGGAATAGTTTGTTCTAGTTGGAAGTGGATGTTTTTATTTGAATAAAAAATTCTACTAGTTGGAAGTGAAATTTATTTCCTCCCTCCCATTTGTTTTACCCTAAAATATCCTTTGCCCAAAAAGGGAATTGAATAGCATCCAGATTTTCGATGGAAATTCAAAAATCTGGTGCGCCAGCAAATTTTTCAATCATTTGCTTGTGCGCGCCAAAAGGGAATAGAGCAGTCCACGCCGCGCGCGCACGAAAAGTCCAGCCTGGCAACGCGTGCACGGAAAGGGAATAGGACCTTCCTGATTTGGTAAAGTGGACGGAGGAAACCTTGCCTTAATTAGTTAAAACACCTGGTCTGAAACCGAGCGACGGAATCGATCCTTGCGCGCGCGCAAGCTAGCCCAGCCCGTGTGACGTAGTTGCACAGGTGAACAACCGCATGAGATGCGAGTCCTCGGTCCTAACTCATAACTTTCTCTTCTTACTTTCCTCGCCTCTTGGCTCTCACACTCATTTACTTCCGTTTATCCATTTCATGGAGTCGTCACCTCCATCCCCTCCCATCTCCCCTGATCTACCCCCCTAACAATGTGGATAGACATGCCTGAGACATCGTCGCACTTGAGGCGAAGCTGCGCATACCTGGAGGTAGGACTGGGCGTTCGGTCTAACCGAACCGATCGGTTCGGTGTCTCGGTTAAATTTTAATTTTGGTTTTTTAATATTGATGACCGATAGGTTCTCTAACTTAGCAGGAACCGATAGTTTGGGCAACCGAAAATTTCGGTTCGGCTTCGGGTATTGACCGAGCAGACCGATCTGAATTTAACGAAGGAAGAGAACGGCAAAAACAAGAACATCGCACAAAGGGATCGGTGACCAATTTCGTTAAAAATAGGGATCGGACAACACAAGAAAAGGGGAGAGGAGATGCGGTTGGATGCGCTGGTCAGATGAAGAAGAGATTTCGCTGGCCTCCAACCTGCCGCTTCTTACATGGTGAAGAAAATCAGAGAAGGAGCGGTCAGCACTCAGCAGTGGTGAATGGGTTAGAGATTGTGGTGCGTTTGAGATTTGGGAACTTGTAGGATAGACGAGAGGTCAGAGGTGAGATCGCAATTCGCAAACAATATCTGGGATCGTGCCCTTTTTTAGCAATATAAAAATGAGATCGTGGCTAGCGGAGGTTACGGGAGAGTCAGGATCTTAATGGGCCTTAGCGAGTCAGGTGTTGGGCTGGGCATCTTTTATCCTATTTACGTGTTATTATTCCCTCCACTCGGTCAGTTCGGTGATTCGGTCAACCGAGGTGTGAAACCGAATACACCGAAGTAATTTCGGTTTTTGAAAACTGGGAACCGTATTAGCAAATGAATTTATCGGTTCTGGTCAATTCGGCTTCGGTGTCGGTTAATTCGGATTCGGTTTTCGATCCTCGGTTTATATGCCCACCCCTACTTGGAGGATGGATCCGGCTAGTTTAGACAAGCTGCTATGGAGTCATTATTAGTTTGTTTGTTCCTGGCCTCGTACATCCATGGCGGTGACATCAGTAGCGGCGACGGGTACCTCTTCCACCGGGATCGCGGAGACGAAGACTTCGTCGGCGACATCAAGCCCATTGCGGCATCTCCCCTTTTTCTCTATCTCCTACGACACCCCTTTCTTCCTCAACGAGCATTTTAAATACACTAATTCGTACCATTGCTTAGATTCGATTCATAGATTAGCTAGGTCGTGCAGTGCATTGCTTTCTTCTCCACCTCCGGTTACACCCCGGCCCCTTTCTTTCACGGTGAGTATCCGCATCATTGCTTACATTTCGATTGGTAGATGTAAATTGGGTTGGTTGGGATTGGAGGAATTAACACTTTTAGTCCCACAACTTGCGCGCTGCGAACGTTTTAGTCTCACATCTTGCAAAATGGGCACCAGTGGTACCACAACTTACTAATCTAGGACTAATTAGTCCTTTTAGTCCGAAACATGCCACGTCGGATGCTGACTGGACGAAAATTTTGCACTTAAGTCCAGCGAGTGACGAACTGAAGGTAGGACGCGCGCAATGCCAGTCCAGTCCGCTCGAGATATTTTTCTCTCCCATGTTCGAGTGAGAACGTGCAAGGGCGTGCAGGATGTTGCTGCGGAGCACCTCCTCACCGCTGCTCAACGCGGAGCGCGTGCTGGCCGCGGCGACGGAGCAATTAGGGGGGCACCTCGTGGTGGCGCCGGTGGCGTTGTGCCGTGCATTGCCCGAGGCCGATCCGCTGGCGCCGGTGCCACTCTCGGCCGCAGGACCTCGTCCGGCCCGCCTTCGTCGAGGAAGAGGAGGACGTGCAGTCGCAGGACGACGAGCACCAGGACGTGTTCTGCCGGCTGCTGACGAGCGCGGGGCTAGACCTGGACGTCGCCGCTGGGTGGGAGGAGGCGCTCCTCGAGGGCGTCGGCGGAGGCGGCGGACGCGGGAGGGTGTGTCGCGGCGGGTATGGCGGCCGAGGCGGAGATGGCGACAATGAAGGGCAAAATTTTGGTCCAGTCAGCGTCTGACGTGGCATGTTTCGGACTAAAAGGACTAATTAGTCCTGAATTAGCAAGATGTGGTACCACCGGTGTCCGCTTTGCAAGTTGTGGGGCTAAAACGTTCCCGACACGCAAGTTGTGGGACTAAAAGTGTTAATTCCTCTTGGGATTTCGGGTTATGGTTTTTAGTTGTGAGCGTAGATAATGGTTGTGTATGATTTGCATAGACATCGATTGTCCTCATCATTGACATCCAATGACATTGATTATCATCAACATTGATTTTGCATTGACATTGATTGTGTGTGGCTTGACATGCATGTCAATGCCAAGCACAACCTGACATGACCCGATCACGTATAAACAAGGCTTGACTGAAATCGGTGCTGATCGTATTGTACTGGTACAGGTATGGGTCTATCTAGGTTCTCTTCTAGGGACGACCCTTGTTTCCGAAAAGTGTTGGCGATAAGCGAATGACACTAAGTCAACTTTTCAGATTTTAGTTGGTAAAACAACATTGCTTTTTAAATTCTTGTCGAGACTGCCGACGTGGGATTTTTCCTCTTAAAAGTGTAAAACCATGTAATTTCATCCCGGTGACTTCCGGATCGGGTAGCTTGCGGTCTCATACGTGATGCCAGTTCAATTTCGGTGATGTTGCACCCCTCTTTCTATCAAAATACCGCGGGCCTCCTCCCCGTAGGAAATCATACGTGATGCCAGTTACTTCTCCTTTCAGTTAAACTATTTATATTCCACCGCTAATTCATCTTTGTCATTCTGCTAGTTCTTGTATTTTTTACCTGGTGCCATCTAACTTTTCATTTTGTATGTGTGCTGATTCGTCTTCCTAGTTCAAAGGGCCGGGTTATGACCTCATACTCTTTCATGCTGACTTATTCAGAAGTGATCACTGTTGGACTTGATGGCAAAGAGTAGAGGAGTAGTACTACGTGATGAGAAATGAATAAAAACAAGTTCCGCATGTAGCGGTACCTTTTGTACTAGCAAAGTTAGCGAGTAAAGTGTCTTTAATTATGTGGTAGGTTTTAATAAACTATGTTTACTAGGAAATGAAAAAACAACCACATTTGAAGCAGTTGTGTCAAGGAACCATCACCTCTGACGAAAATGAAAAGAACAACCAACACTAGGGCAGCTTTGTGACACATTGTACTTATTATGTGATTTGCTCAGTTTAAACCTTTTTGCTGACTGGTCGGACCAACCTGTCAGAGTCTATGTTACGTCATGTTCGTCAGAGATGGTGTTGTGGTTGTTTTCTATCAAGTTCCTCGTTTCTACTAGCTTATAATTGTAAGCTTAACATGTTTATAATCGTAAGCTTATAAACACGTGGCGGTTGTGGCGACTAGGCCCGTAGTGGATGCGTGACACCACGCAACGGTATTTCATCTTGAAGGCTCCTTCTAATATATACCAAATCACACACTGCGTTCGAGAAGAAACAGAAGTATTTCAAACACTCGGATCAAATTGACTATGCTCGTCACAGCCCGAGTCCTGTGGCCATCAAATCAAAGCATCATTTCTGAACTGTCTGTGGCCAGCCCAAGAAACTTCACATATGAAAATCGTCATAAGCTTACGTTTCCAGAAGAATGAGTTGCTAGTTCTAACTCATTTGGTACTGACAGAGCATTCGTTCTTGCTGTCGCATTTCAGAAAAGCTTCATCGGCATCATAACTCAAATCACGACCAGTAATTACTTCACTCACAGTTTGGCATAATTGCATGCACATGTTTGTGTGCAGATACCTATGTAGTAAATTGAAAAGGCAGATGCTAAATCCATATTGGCTAAAACCCACCTGAACTCAAGTAGATTGAACTGCTGCCATACATTCCATGGATAGCAGGTTATTTTCAAGTGGAGCTAAGCTCGACAAGGGAAGCGTAGGCTCCATCCTCTATCTGCATTAGTTCCTCGTGCCTTCCTTTCTCCACTATCGTCCCGCTCTTGACCATGCATATGATGTCGGCTCCTTTTACCGTCGACAGGCGATGTGCCACCACCACGGTCGTCCTCCCAACCATCACCCGGTCCAGCGCCTCCTGCACCACACGCTCCGACTCCGCGTCCAGAGCGCTCGTTGCCTCGTCTAGAAGGAGCACCTTGGGGTCCTTCACGATAGCCCTCGCGATGGCCACGCGCTGCTTCTGTCCACCTGATAACTGGATCCCCCTCTCGCCGACGACGGTGTCGTACCCGTCAGGCAGCCCGGAGATGAAACGGTGTGCGTTGGCTGCTTCAGCGGCGGCGACGATCTCTTCTCAGATGCCCCCCCTGCTTTCCATAGGCTATGTTGGCGCGGATGGTGTCGTTGAACAGTGCTGGCTCTTGCGCCACAAGCCCAATCTGCAGCCGAAGCCAGCTAACATTGAGGGTCTGAAGCTCGACACCATCAAAGAGGATCTTGCCTGAACTTGGGTCATAGAACCTCTCGAGCAGCGCGATTACAGTGGACACTTCCACTCTCTCCAACAAGGGCAACCGTCTACAAAGATATTGGCACTGAATTAATGTTTTGTACCAGCTAGCAATGTGTAAACAACACCAATCTCATTTACTTTATAGTATTAGTTAAGATAGAAAGTAACCTTCCCAGAAGGAACGCTCAAAGTTAGATCATTCAAGATTTGAACATTTGGGCGTAAGGGGTAGCTGAAGCACACATTCTGGAACTCAATATTGCCCCTCGCACTTGCAATGACCATACCCTCCTTGCTGCTGGAATCTATCTTGGATTTACTGTCAAGAATTTCAAATACAGAGATGGCTGATTCATTAGCCTTGTTGCTATCAGCCTCGAATGCGCTAGTTCGTGAGACCTCGCCAGAAGCCAAAACTAAGACGAAGAATACCTGACAGTAACCAATGAATCAGTTACCAAACACATTGAAAACGGTTAGCACTGGAAGTAATGAACAAAAAAAAGAGCTCGCACCCGAAATACTTCAGGAAATGTTGCTGTTCCTTCCTGAACAAACTTTGCACCGACATAGAAGCAGAGAGCATATGTAAGGTAGAATACAAGAGATGAGAAGCCAAAGCCCAAGCCACCAACAACACCTTCCCTCATTCCTTGTCTTGTGGGATTCACATTTCTTCTCATAGGCATCCATCACCTTCTGCTCAGCACAAAACGAAGCCACAGTTCTGATGCCTCCAACCGCGTTTGTTGCTATTTGGCTTGCTTCTTCATACTTTAGCTACATTCCACTAAACCATTAGATAAAACTACTCTCCATGTGATGTATGCTTGTATGTCCATTAGTCATTTTTGGTGTTTAGGAATAAATTTTGAGGAAATGAACAGTAGTAACTGCTAGTTTATAGCATGTACCTTTGCATTTTTATTGAGACCTTTCAGCAACTTCATTTGGGCATAGGCTTGGATACCAACCAAAGGAACCACCACTGTGATAATCAATGCCAGCTTCCAGTTTGCCACCATAGCTATTGTGAAACCTGCTATGATGGTCGATACAGTCCGGATATTAAGTGCTAAATTATCTCCAGCAAGTCGCTTCACATTCACAGCATCAGTCGATAGCCTAGCACATATTGCTCCACTACAAAAATTAGTAGAAATTTGTATAAGTAAATAGTTTGAAAATTAATACTCATTCCGTCCCAAAATATAAGGCGCCCTTAATTTCGCTAATCAACAACTTACAACTTCGACTATGATTAATACTTATAATATATCCACAAAATTAGTATAAAGACATATGAATGAAAGAAGTTTGCAAGACAAATCCAACTATACCATTATACATTCTCTATCCATATAATTTAGTAAATAATAGAGGTCAAGGTCGTGCATCAAAGATCAGCAAAAAAATAGTGCTTCTTATATTTTGGACGGATGGAGTAACTTTAACATGTTTCTCTTGAAAAACGCAGATGGATTAATTTTGTAATGACCAAACAAATAAGAACAGTGCTCAAGTAGATAGCAACATAAATTTTCTTCAATACACATTTCTACTCTTAAAGAAGATTATTCCTAAAGAGTTTTATGCACCTCGAGACTAATGACCAGTGAATGAGGGTTCTTGGTAGGCATTTATAAAGTTATCCTATAAAGGGTTTTGAAGTGCAAGTTTAATCTGCAAGTAATATATCTCAAAGTATATGTTCACATTTTCAAATCATATGCTATGTCAATATGTGCAAATCTTAAAATAACGAAATTATATAGTACTCCCTCCGATCCATAATAAGTGTCGCTGATTTAATACAACTTTGTACTAAACCAGCGACACTTATTATGGATCGAAGGGAGTAATTGTTAGGGCAAGATTTCTGGCAAACATCATGATATGAAAAAGGCTAATTGCATACCTAGAGTGTTGAGGTTTATCAAACCAATTGATGTCCTGGTGCATGACACTTCGGAATGTCAGTGACCGTATGCGCCCCACAAGCTTCCCGCCTGCTAATCCAAACAGGAAGTACTCTACTGGAACTAGAACAAGTGTGGAAGCCCCCAGCAGGACAAACATGATTGCCCAGAACCTCGAGCCCTTGAGTAGTTCTGCTGGTGGCTCATAAAATGTCTTTATAGCGCTTGAAATCAATATGCCATATATTGGAAAAATGAATCCATGCACTACACAAGTTATAGAACCAAGAGCAAGAACAAAAGCCTCTGGTTTGTTTAGATAGAAGAGTCGACCGATTGGAGCTTTCTTTCGACCACTAGATATTTTATCTGCAGTCCCCTCTAGGTCCTGACAAATCTTGAATTCCATGGTATCACGTAGGCCAAATGGAGCAGGCAAGGATGCCTAACACTATGCCCAAAAGAGGAGCCTTTACTAGTTGACCTCTTAAATGAGCTACCTTGGCTTCTTGGTTTACTATTGAAGATCTAGAGTCAAAACTGTTTTTCATCATCACATCAGGGTCGACATTGGGGCTTCTCTTCCTGCATAGTCTCTTGCAGTTGAATGAGCTGAGAGTAAGCACCTTCAGGTTTCTTTACCAATTGTACATGTGAACCTGCTCGAAATTTACACATCAAGTAGCAGGTCATCTACATAACATTTGTTGATCAAGTTGCTTGTTGAATGAAAATGAGTACTCTTTTTGGAGTGCTGAAAGGGTGTATTATGGTCATCACTGACCTAGTAAATTGAATGCCACCTATCTGTTGATTACAGGTCACGAACAACCTTTTTATGTAGTTATATCAGGACAACTTCAATTTGTATAGTCATGTGTGTTCACAGGGCTACAACATGTGAAAGTGACTTACATGATTGATAGTTATCTGTAACCAGTCATCTATATAGTTTGTAGGACCTACACTACTTCCATATACAAAAGTAACATATTAATAGTGATACGCAGGTGGGGACTATATACTTTCTGTACATGAGTTCTCAATTTCATATGCATACCTTGTTCCACAATCTTCCCATGTTGTAACACGGATATGACATCAGCATTCTTTACTGTGCTTAGACGATGTGCGACAATGATTGTAGTCCTTTCTAGCATCATCCTATCCAAAGCTTCTTGAACAATACTCTCAGATTCCATATCCAACGCGCTCGTTGCTTCATCAAGTAACAATATTCTAGGGTTTTTAATAATTGCTCTAGCAATTGCAATTCTTTGCTTCTGCCCTCCAGATAGTTGAGTTCCACGTTCCCCAACCATTGTCTCAAGACCCTGCAATGTTTCACAAGATATACTTCTAAGTAACAATGTGTGAGGTAACAACCGAATTAACATTATGGATATTTTAATTTCGCATTGTACATTTGGAAATTTATCAATAAAGTGTGTTGCATTCGCAAGCTCAATTGCTCTTTTGATCTCTTCAAGAGTAACAACATCCTTCCCGTAGGCTATATTTTCCCTGATCGTGCTTGAGAAAAGCACTGGTTCTTGGCTGACAAGACCAATTTTTCCTCTTATGCAACCAAGATTCATTCTTCTAATGTCAACTCCATCGATCAAGACTTCCCCAGACTGTGGATCATAGAATCTCTCCACCAAACTGACCACGGTTGATTTTCCGCTGCCGCTCTCTCCAACTAAGGCCATTGTCGTGCCACTTGGTACTCGTAAGGAGAATCCATCAAATACCAAATGATCAGGCCTAGTAGGATAGCTGAAGTACACATCCTTAAGTTCAACATCGCCCTTAATGTCTTCCAATATGACACCTTTGGGGTCATATACATCAATATCTGGTTCCCTTTCAATTGTCTTGAAGATTCTATACGCTGCTCCTTGCCCTCCTGCAAAAGCAGTTATTGATGGTGTTGCGTGACTTAAGGACCTGCAGAAGATGCATAACTCAGATGACAGTACCAAAAGATCTTGAAAATATCGATGGAAGCTTTTATTTAGCATACTAGTTGATACATTGCGGGTTGCCTCTGGTACATTATTACATATATTAATATTCCAAATTATAATTGACATTGAGCATTTGTGCTGATATCATATATATTAGTAACACAACATTAAAAATAGAACAAATACCATAGGAAAAAAATGAGAAAAATAACTAACAAGATATCAAGGTTTCAAAAGGATTCACTACTGGCCGTGAGGTTTTCTCTTTTTCTTATGGCTGATGATCCCGGTCAATCCATTTGCTAAATGATTTTTATAAAAGTTAAGTGATAAACATATCAGGGACCAAAAACATCTCAAATATGCACATAGCAATTATTTGTGCAAATTATTGTTTTCACCAGGACACGGACCAACTAAAGCATATACCAAAACAAAAGAGCAATATATGTCACTGATATGTTGTGTATATAGGAGGAAAGTTCATCAATCAGCTGACTGAGTAATCCCGGAGCGAAGACAAAGTGGAGGAAAAAGTAATAAGGACATTAATTGAAGATTGGATTGGCCAAACAAGCCTTTGCGACATGTTGGAGCAGAGGGTAGGAGAAAGCTGAATCAGGTGGCACGTAAGCACAACCATTGAAGGTGAGTTGTTCATCCTTGGCAGCCTAAGGTGTGGTGGGCTGGTGGCGACCTTTGTGGTGAGTTGGTCACGCAAGGCCACGAAGGTTGGCCTGTGGCATTGGCCGCACAGAGCTTGTCAAATACTCCCTCCATACTCGAATAAGTGTGCTTTTACCTTTTGTGTAAAGTTAAACTTATTAAATTTTGATCAACTTTATAGGAAAATGTGCCAATATTTATGACACTAAATTGGTATCAATAGATTCGTATTGAAATAAAGTTTCAAAATATACCAATTTTATGTCACACATATTAATACCCTTTTCTATAAAGTTGGTCAAAATTTTAAAAAATTGACTTAGTACAAAAGCTAGATGTACACTTATGCGAGAACGGAGGAAGTAGGTTTCTTCTGATATGCCGACAAGGAGGCATGCCGCTAAAGTAAGCGATGAGCTCCACACCTAGGTGCCATAGTTTAAAAATCTAGAACGGTGAGTGAACCAGTCAATTTAGGGGCACGTACTTGGAGAAATGTACCATATTAATCACCTATGTAAGCTAAATTTGTATTCCTTTGATCGCTATATATATGGCGTGCATGGATTTTAAGGTTCAAATTTGACCACGTGTTGTGCTATAAAATTGTACTGCTGAGCTCATATCCGAACAAAGTTTTCTACTGAATCATTTTATTACTTGTTACATTTGTATTATATTGGTTAAATTCTTCAAAGTCAGTATCAACCACATATAAGTCAAGAGAGAAATGGCCCACTACTCAAAAAACTTAATACAAAATCTAAACTCTCCACCCTGTATCCCAACATCCTCCATATGCACCCAACTAGCTATAATCTCCACCCATCAACAACATTAGCAACAAGTTGCAAGTGTGTCTAACTATATATTGGAATATAACTAGAGGTGAGAATTGTGAAACTTACAATGCACCGACCATGGCAGCCATCATAACATTAATAACTATGCCACCATTGTATCCTCCATCGACTATCAGTTTAGCTCCATACCAAACTGCCAACCCATAAAAGCAAAACAAGTTTACCATTACTGAACCTATTCCAAGGCCAGTGACAGCTCCTTCTCGTAGAGAACATTCATATGCCTTTCTTATTAACTTATTATATGTTGTTATAGCTTGCTTCTCACCATTGAATGAAACAACCTTCAAGGCACGAGAAGATTAATAAGAAAATAGTGACTGTTGAGAATCAATAACAAAAAACAATGGTTTGGTTCCCAAAATAAGCATAAGAAAACAAAGGCAATCATTTCCTTTCACAAAATATTGGCGTCCATATTGGCCACAGTAGTATTGGAAAAAACTATGGATCAAGAAATAACCTAGATAGTCACTCAAAAGATGGAACCTTCCCAAAATTTGGAATCAAACCAAACATGGGTCAGAATTTGGAAAGACACTCATGGTCATGGGAACAAAACAAATTAGACTCACCGTTCTAATGGCCACAATATTTTGCTCAGCATTGTCTCCAGCATCACCATATTTTGCTTGCATTTGGATAGAGATATTTGCCCTCATCCTTGATACAATAACACCGGCCACAACTACTGGAGGGATGCTTGAGAGCATAACAAGTGCCAAGAGCCATCCTCTCATAAATGCAATAATGAAGCCTCTAAAAAAGGTAGACAGGAATTGTATGTACTTGCCAACCTAACAGAATAAATGCACAGCGAAGTGTTAAATAAAATAGAACTATAGTTATTACAAGATATAGTACTTATACATATAAAATTTATTTGTTTTTCTTCTTTAAGAAGATCAACGGATAAGCTTTACATTGTCTGTTTTCCTTTTTCTAAGAAGGTCCATTTATATATCCACATTGACCGAGCGGATCTTCATTTATCCTTGCAACTCCATCAAGTTGGTATGTTGCGATAAATTGGATTCCTCGCATTATCAATACAAATCCACGAGAAGATGGTGTAAACTCATATCTGTCAACATCTAGTAGACAGGTGCACATTATGTGCGTTAAATATAACAGAGCTGAGCCTAGACTCATATCTTGGATAGTTTGGATAAAGTTAATGTTCATACGCATGTTGTTCATTCTGATGTGTAAAATCAACCATTTATCTTGCAGGCCGTGAGTAAATTAATATGTCACATTATTTTATCCTTGTAAGTTACTCAATTTTCTAGAGAGGTAGCTTCTGGTTGTAACTGTCAAGCTTCATGCGCTGACCACAATTGCAAAAGACCGATCTAATGGAAACGGCTAGTGCAATCCACATATATTGTAACACCCCCTCGGCCAATACGTGGACTCAGAGGTATGACTCAAGAGGTCTATATGTGGACTTAGAGGTATGGCTCAAGAGACGTATACGTGGACACAAAGGGGGTTACAATAATATTTCAATAAAGTGCGGAAGCTAGGACTCGAACTCGAGACCTTGGCTCTGATACCATGTCAAGCTTCATGCGCTGAACACTATTTCAAAAGACCGATTTAATGGAAACGGCTAGCGCAATCCACATATACTGTAACAGTAACATCATTGTACTAAACTCTATGTCAAGAAATAGATAGCTTGCCATATTGGTCATAGACATAATCATATTGGTCATGAGATTATAGCATCTAACAATGGATTGAATGATATGACACAAGCTCACACTATGAGTTCCCAAACAACCTACCTTTTCTCCAATGGCATCTTGAATAAGGAATGTGTCTCCACACATCCGCTCAACAACTTGTCCGGTGCTCATTTCCTTGTCAAAAAATGCAATGTCCTGTCTGAGAATCGCTTTGAGATACCGAGCTCTGATTCGTGCTGCCTGTCTTTCTCCAGTAATTGTCCAGCATGATACCTCTGCCGAAACATTAAACTAGTCAATCAAGGAAAGATTGTTTTGTAGTAATACCCATAAATTTACTCTGGACGGCCTAATTCTTAGGCTTGTATTCTGAAGTATTTCATTTCTATCAACACATGGAGAGGCAAAGCTTTTGCATTTTATCATTGAAAAAGTATTCTGGATAACAGTACTGCATGCAACATTTATTTTGTAGGATTACATTGAAACCCAAAATAATGTAGGCATTACAATAACCAAGAGTAGGCACTCCGGCGCAACTTTTGGACATATTATTATTATTTGTCAAATTCCTAAATTAAAAGATAAACCATTTTCTATATTGAAAGATATGTTAATTTTATTGCGCATATGAAAGCCACTCACGAAGTGCTGAAGCAAGTCCTGCTCCAATGCCAAGATAAACAAAGTCAATGACCACCTGAAAACAAGAAAGACGTGATTAGAGATTAAAAATGATAAAGAATACTTTCCATGCAAAAAGCATTGATAACTTGAACTCTTGCACATGTACTGATATTGCACATTTCTTCTAAAGGAATTGGCAGTTTGTCACCATCATATTTCATCCGAGAGTTCACCATTTTGAGCATTTCTCGAGAGAGTATTTCAATCGATTGCAACTATCTTAGGCTTAATATAAAACTTATGTGGAACTCTCTCATAAGTTTAAACCACATTCAGCACACGTGTCGTCTACCGCTCCTTGAGCCCGGTGGCCAGCTCGGTGCCGCTGCTCTTGTCACCTGGCGCACTCGCCTACCCGCCAAAATCAAAATCCTCTGCTCCCTTGCTGTCACCGATTGCCTCAGTTGCCAGATCAACCTTGCTCGCAAAGGCTGTGCCCCGACGGATGCTTCCGCCCATGACTCGGCGCCCGAGACCTGCACCCACATCTTCTTGGACTGCCCGTGCTCTACTGACAGTTGACGGGGACTTGGGTTCGCCACACCGCCATCAGGTGCCCTAGGGGACGTTCCCTTGCCTCCCGCTGCTACGGTGAAGCTCGATCTTTGGCGCCTCGGCGTCGCAACCACGATGTGGAACCTGTGGAAGGCTAGGAACGACGCCACCTTCAATGTGATCACCTGCTCTCTGTCCCAGGTGCTCGTCCGCAGCGCCGCCGACGTCGCCCTCTAGGGTCATCGTTTCCCCACCCCCGACCGTGATGACATTGATTTACTGTGTACCGTTCTTCGTAACTCGTCACTGTAATCCTCTCCCCCACCCCCCCCCCCCCCCCCCCCCCAACACACACACCAATGTAATTTCTATCAAACAATGTATGGTGTGTTTGCCTGACGACCCTAGGGTCGCTGTGAGTAATATAACAACCGGTGGGGATCCCCCCCCCCCCCCCCCTCCCCCGCATTCTCGAAAAAAAAAGGTTTAAACCTCTATACATATAGCGTTGTTATGTGGATACTCCTCGAAACAAACAATATAGTTCTATTTTAATCATATCCAAAGCGCATCAATGCCTTTGCTGTGAATCCGAAAGAGTAAAAAATTAGCTAGTACTACAATGATTGGTACAATGATAACATACCGGGAAAAACTTTTGAAATAACCAAACAAAAGTTGCAATAACATGTTATGAGTTAAGCATGATATTTTGAGCAATTCCCCACACTGTGACCACCGCAGTAGCTGGAAGAAAATGTGAACTCTGCATCAATCTTGGAAATACAGTGTGGATTACTGATTTATATATACCCCAGGAAACCCTGATATGACTAGAGCATATTTGCCATGAAAAAGGGAGGACGTATCGAAATGCCAAAGAAATGGAGGAAATGGGCTTACATAGGCCCGGATTTCGGACCTGAAAAAAATACGCGCCTACTCTACGCACGCACCTTGCTGACTCTGTGCAGCACGCCCGGCGAGGAGGAGCTGAAGGCGTTGGCGACGTCGCCGAAGATGAAAGCCATGACCGGCTGCGCCATCCCGTTGGCCACCGCCGCCAGCGCGCCCACCGCCATGAGCGCCGCATCCGTCCTGTCCGCGAACGCGAACATGCGGTACAGCGGCACGCGTTGGTGATTACTACCTCTCTTCTCTCCTCCTCCCATGGCTCCGACCTCTCAACTATCTCCTCGGTTCTTGCAGGTATATATAGCCATGAAATTGGCTACGCATATATCGCCACCTGCTAGCTCGTTAGTTGCACAACAGGACATATAGAATAAGAACATCGTATCACTGTGACATCGAACCATGGCCGAATCACGTGGCCAGATCATAAAAATGATCATCAAATCAATAACACGTACGCGGGAATAATGCAACTGATGATTCAAATGGGAAGTCAATACACCGCGCGTACATATTTCATTATAGTCGGCCTCACCTCAATGACTGCACGTATACTAATCGTATATACGTACTCCATATGAGAGGTACGTACATTATTGTATCGTTTGGACACGGCAGTTGTGTGACCTGATATTGCCGCCGAAGGAGATGTCCATATGAGAGGAGAATAAGCTCAAGAACCCAGAGATAGACACACGAACAAACAAGCGTGCATGCACGGGCCGGGTAAAACGCTTTGTATTGTACTCGCGTACTGAAAGTTACACGTCTCTATCACACAATTACACGAGCAGTAGAAACAATAAGATTTTTAAAATTCATCTCTTATGTAGGTCGTCTATCGGCTACACACATGCTTCGTTCTTTGTCGCCTCTATAGCGCGTGGAGTTTCGAGACATGTTCATGCATGGAGGTGTTTGCACGGTTGGAGGCTACGGTGAGAAATATTTTCTATCTCACATGGGTGGTACCGTGATCTCCGGATTGCCCGAGTTGACCTCTGAATTTCGCCTTTTATGGTTTTGTCAGATTTTTGGTTTGTAGATGTGTGCATTCTTGTTATGGAGAGGCCGGGTGTAACACACTTTGTATCTTTTGATGCTTTGAGTAATATAAGCCATTTATCTAAAGAAAAACACACGAGCACTAACAAATTACACTATGTGTCACAAAATTGTCTTGCATGTGCACTTTGGTCACGAACTTGAAAAATATGGCACTTGTAATAAAACTTGTCAAGCGAGAGCAGGGCCATACCTGATAATTGAGAGGCCGTGTGCATAATCTTATATTCGGCCCTAAACATATTGGAAATTCTAACTATGAAAAATAAATCCTTCTTTCATGCCCGTAATAAATATGGTTTTTTATTCAGGTTTCGACATACTTAAGTATAGCCGACATCATTGAATTTCAGTGAGTTTTCATGTTCTCGGTTTTACTTCGGAGAGAATTGACGTAATTTTTACTTAAACTCGGTTAAATATAACCAAATAAAACGTAACTTTGGCAAAGTATAAATTTATTTGAATCTATGTACTACTATAATTGCTCAAATAAACTGAGAGAAAGGAGATTATTTTGTTATCTATCAAAAAAAACTTGACAATTTAGCCAAAGTGAGCCCGTAACATTGCTTTCAACTTCCAAGAATTATGTTTAATGATGAATGTTATCCAATGTTCATTTTTTTTACTCTTTTTCTATGTAAATAATGTTTCGATGACATGGGTCAACTGATATTTGTGTTTATAATCCTATCTGGAGTTAATTTATTTATTTTATGGATACTTTGCGGTTGCAAGTTTTATGAATACTAGAACGACACCACGCGCGTTGCAGCGGCTATCTCTTAAGAAATTTAATAAAACACATGAAAACTTAAGTTGACTAAAGAAATATGCAGGATTTAGTTAATCATGGCAGTCAAGAGGCTTAAAATTTTAGACATCGAATGTATGTGTGGTTTATAATTTAAAGATCGTTATGGTTTAGGGGTGTATATGATTGATATAGATAAGATTATATCAACGGGTTGAACAAACAGATGTTGTGGATGGCTTGCATGAAGATGACATGCACATTACCGCATAATATTTCTAGAAACTTTTTGAGTGAATACATATAGAAGAGCGCATAGTCTCGAATAATAGCTATATGATCTTCCTCATTGAAAATAATTGGCAAAAAGTTTACTATCGAAACTAATTCCGGTGTACTTACACATGATTTACTTATGTAACTACATCGCGACATGGTCTGATCTTATCATTCAGACATAAAAAAATGATGTGGACAATTTGATGGCTTAAAAAAGATGATTATGGATGCTTGCATGTAGAGATAGAAAATAATTAATGAATGTAGTGGGATGACATGGACAATTTATTGGCTAAAAGAGAAAGTGATGTACATAGCCTGCATGTGGAGATAGAAAAATATTAATTGCACTTCGTAGGTTTTGTTTTATAAGAAGTATAGATTTGATGAGATGACCCCACAACGACTAGGGGCGAAGTAATGTTGCAGTGTCTCCTGCTAATGTCAGGTGTGTCACATCGTTGAATTAAACCCTAAAGAGAACCCTATCGGCCGGCTTTACTGCACCAGGGACACAAGGAGCCGGTGGGACACCAAGGTCTCGCTGCCCCGATCGAGACGAGCCATCGACATACGCGTCTAGTGGTAACAACAGTGCCTATCTCATGAGACGGATCTCGGGTGCACCTCGTTGGAAAAGTTTATAGGTGCGATTAGCTAGCTTTGCTTGCTTCAGCGTGGCCCAACAATTCACACATCGGTTGGCAAACAATAAAAAAGGATCTACTTGAGGCGTTTAACACTCTTCATGATTCGGATGGTCGTTTTTTTTAGCGCATCAATAGTGCATATACAATTCTCTTCCCTAAAAAACCTGGTGCTTGCGAGCCTGGAGACTTTCGGCCCATAAGCCTTGTTCATAGCCTTGCCAAGATTTTCTCCAAGGTGCTGGCCTGAAGATTTGCCAATGTTCTTCCATCTTTGGTTGGAAAAAATCAGGGAGCTTTTTTGAAAGGTTGCTCTCTCCACGATAATTTCAAACTTCTCAAGGAGTCAATCAAGTTCTTAAAAAACAAGAGGTGCAACTCCTTATTGCTGCAACTGGACATAGCTAAGGCTTTTGACACGGTTGCATGGCAATTCCTTCTCGAAATCCTTTGGAAAAAAAGGTTGGACACAGATGGATTTCTTGGATAACTCTACTCCTCGCTTCAGCATCCACAAGCATCCTCCTCAATGGTACACCAGGTCCCACTATCTCCCATGCTCGTGGCCTCCGTCAAGGTGATGCCCTCTCGTCGATGCTTTTCATACTCATCATGGATGCACTCAGTTTATTATTCCTCACAGCCGAAGAAGAGGGGCTCTTATCTCCTATACATGAAAGGCAAGATCTGCCACGAAGGCTTTTAGTCTACGCCGATGACGTGATCCTCTTCATGAACACTTCAGCCAGTGAGGCGTCTACGGTTAGATTCCTCCTTGAGGCTTTCGGAGGAGTCTCTGGAAGATGCAACCTGCTGGCCAAGAGTAGTATCACACCTATTGTCTGTGATCCGGATCGGATCAACGAGATCAGCGGGATCCTTGCCTGCCGTATTGAAGCATTGCCGATCACATATCTCGGACTACCCCTCCACTACAGAAACAACCGCAAGGGAGATTTTCAGAACTTACTTGACAAAATAAGAAGGAGACTTGCAGCTTGGAAAGCTTGGAAAACTCACGTGCTTACTCACGGCGGCAGGCTTATCTTGGTCCAATTTGTGCTCTCCGCTATGACAATTTTTTATCTCATTTCGTTACACCCTCCACCGTGGTTCTTCAAAGCTATCGATAAAATCCGTAAAGATTTTTTATGGAAGGGCACATAAACTGTCAATGGGGGTCACTGCATGGTCGCTTGGCCTATGGTTTGCAAGCCCAAACTACAGGGTAGGCTGGGAATCTTGGACCTCGAAGTTATGAACACGGCCCTGCATGTTAGCTAGGCTTGGAGCATCAGAACGGCTGACAAACCTTGGAACTCCCTGATGTGTTCTCGTCAGTTGAGGAGAATATTAGACAAATTTTTAATGCTGCAGCCAAGGTCGTGGTTGGAAACGGAAAGAAAACTTTTTTCTGGACGGATAGGTGGATTCAAGGTAGGTCGGTGAAAGATTTGGCTCGTGAGGTGTATCTCGCCATCAATCCGGCAACTAGAACCACCAGAACGGTCGCGAAGGGCCTCCTAGAGTGCAATTTGATCAACGACATCAAAAAACCGATCACCATTAGCATCTTCTTGCAGGCTTTGTCCATCTGGGAAGAAACACGTCGTTCCAACTAAACCCAAAGTGTTTTTTCGCTTGGAGTTAATTTATTTATTTTATGGATATTTTGCGGTTGCAAGTTTTATGAATATTTGATGAGATGACCCCACAATGACTAGCGTCCTCGGATGCTAGTGGCGAAGTAATGTTGCAGTGTCTCCTGCTAATGTCATGTGTGTCACATTGTCGAATTAACCCTAAAGAGAACCCTATCGGCCGGCTTTGCCGGACCAGGGACACAAGGAGCCGGTGGGACACCAAGGTTTCGTTGCCCGATCGACACGAGCCATCGACATACGCGTCTAGTGGTAACAACAGTGCCTATCTCCTGAGACGGATCACGTGTGCACGTCGTTGGAAAAGTTTCTACGTGCGATTAGCTAGCTTTGCTTGCTTCGGCGTGGCCCAACAATTCACACATCGGTTTCCGCCCGAGCACCCCCCCCCCCCCCCCCCTCCCCCCACCCCACCCCAGAGAGCGACAGGTGAAAATCTTAGATTTCCGGTCTGGCCATGACAACGACTTGTGCATTTTTCCTTTCTCTGAGACATTTTTTTTTGGAGAAACTACTTTTGTAGTCCGGGTGATGTCTTTGCTCGTTGTTAGAGTGATGCTGCTGCGAGTGACTGATCACCGTGGTGTTGTCTTTTTCTCTTTATTTTAATTTCCTTTCTATATGTGTGCATTCTTGATGTTTTCGGGATTCTTGTTGGTATTTTTTATGTTTCACGCATCTTGATTACAATTTAATTTTCAATATTTTACACGCTAAACTCGGTAGTTTCATGATTTACGTGGTAGAAAATTTGATTTGTGCGTAGCCTACCGATAACCCTTCACAAATAGTATATCATCCAGTTGTATCCGACTAGTGAGTTGTTGTGGAGAAGGATGGCAGATGTGGCTTCGATGATGAATAAGTCCACTCTGGTTGGAAACACAAAATCTATGACCAGACAATGTCACGTGCGTCTGCGTCATTCTCTTGTTCAAGGTGGTGGCCCAAAACTCGGCTTTTGTTTTGAAAATTCAGTGATATAAATACGGTTGGAATCGTCATCATGGGCGCACATGCGACGATCCCTTATTAAGGGTTTAGAATGGGAATTTTACATTTTTTGTTTATTTTGGTCTTTGGCCATATGGTTAGTGGTAGGCTGTGGAATTATTATCGCGAGAAGTACATTCTTGAGGTTTTTTCTTCAATTGAATTATTCGGTTTTATGCGTGATTATGTATTTATGTGTGACTTTTGAATAATGAATTATAGTTGTATGCATCCATTCTCGACACAAAGACAGGGGTTTTCCTCTCTTTATTAAAAAAATGCCTGTAATTTATTTTCAATGCTTTACACCCGATTAACGAATCTCTGGGCAT
Organism: Poa pratensis; assembly: GCA_947311845.1. Classification (NCBI taxonomy): domain Eukaryota; kingdom Viridiplantae; phylum Streptophyta; class Magnoliopsida; order Poales; family Poaceae; genus Poa; species Poa pratensis. Next base: position 5,850,587 of record CAMZMU010000069.1, on the reverse strand, counting down.
GTATTGCGCACTGTGTAATGAACCACCATCTGGATATATTATGTCACAACAAAATAGCATGCGGGGTGTGCTGACAGTAGCAAATTCTTTCGCCGGAACGTACTACTCTGAGAGCAAGCACTCACCGTAACCGCTACCTATGTTTGGCTGGTGAGATCACAAACTTGACTGTGCCGAGATATAAGTTCGAAACGTGTCAGGTCAGACAACTGGGGTACAATTTTGGAAAAGTCTGTGCTGTTGTGTTACGTCTCTAAATTGCAATTGACTGCAATTATATGTGTGGCTAACTCATTTGAGCAAACTACTTTTGGAAGGCCCACGTACGTGTAAACTAATTGGAGTCATCTCGTCCTATCTCGTCTCCCCCGAACATTTTGGTATTTTGCTAACCAAGATGTGTACTCACACATTTTTTTTAAATAAAGGCAAAAAGTTTGCCTTTTATTGATATAGAAGGAGCAAACCCTAAACCCTATATTGATATAGAAGGAGCAAACAACCACAGGCCTAGGTCAAAAGAAAAAAGGCCACAAACATAAGTGTGACCATAAAAAAATTAGCCTAAAATTTCCGCCATCTTCTTTGCTCCTGCTAGGACCCAGTTCTTGAGTTCGTCTTTGATGAGTTGGAAAAGATGGGTTGGCATCGAGAATTCGTTGTTAATATCCTTGCATTTTTTTCCTTCCAGATTTTCCAACTGATAAGAGTGGTCGCGGTTTTGAGCCCCTCACGAGGAGGATGTCTGGCCAGCTAGGGCCTTCCAATAGTCATAGACCGTTGGACTGCCAAATCCAAGGCTTGTCAGCAGGGTTGGGCACTTTAGCCACGTTGTCGCCTCAGCCCAAATCCGCCTGGAGTGTCGACACTCGGACATAATGTGTCTTGCCGTTTCAGGTTGGCATCTACAGAGCTGACAGTTCGGTTAATGGGCCATCCTTTGACGGCAAGACAATCAGATGTCCGTGGCCTATTTTGGACAGCAAGCCAGGTGAAGAAAGTGCACTACGGGGGGTGGGACGAAAGTCTTCCAGACAATATTCATGAAGGGGCAGGAAGACGATCCCACAAACTAGGCTTTGTAGGCCGAGCTAGCAGACTGGATGCCATTACTCATGATGGACTAGGTGATGGTGTGGCTGATACCAGGATTGAGGACAACCTCGTCGAGGAGGCTCTAGAGGTGAACAAATTGCGCGAAGTGATCAGCCGTTAAGTTTTCCATATAGGCACAACAAGTATACACGTTCAAGTTTATTTTATTTGGAAATAATTGCATGGCCCAAGCGTCATCAAAGGCCTGCCAATTTTCTCTCAGCCCAATAACGCACAAATCAATGGCATCAAATAATTAATCATTCCACAAGCTGGCCAGCTCAATGGCCCTTTTCTCTCGAGGCAAAACAAGCCCAGTACGTTACACCAGATCCCAGTGTTTTCTTTAGTACTACCTCCGTTTAAAAATACAAGGCTCGCTATTTTTATGCTGTTCTTCGGTCGTTCAACTTTGACCATTAATATATATTAAATTATGGGATCTAGAATGTATAAATGGTACCGTTGGATTCGTCTTGCACAATTCTTTCATTTCATATATTTTTATAATAATTTTATGGTCAAATCATGGTCAAAGTCAGACGTCGTTCACCAGCGTATTTTGGTATGGAGGGAGTACCACCTCGCTTGTTGATGGACAGCGAACGTGGAGCAGAGCTGCAGCTATATAACAGAGGCGTTCTCAAATTCTCAGAAAATAAAAAATAGAGGCGTTCTAAAAAAACTATATAATAGAGGCAGTGGCAGTAATTTATTCGAGTCGTGTGGCGACCTATTAAGCCAACAAAAAAAATTAGCGAGCTTTGTAGGCTTGACGAGCGTGTGACGAGTCTAGCTCGAACTCATTCCTAAGCTTGCGAGCTGAGCTCTAGCTAATATCTAGGCTCGTCAAGCAAAACGAGCTTGAGCCGAGCAGGCCGGCATAGCGAGATTGGCGACGTTAGTGACTAGGCCAGGGACCTTGCCAAAGTTTTGCAACGTAATGACGAGGTTGGTGATATCTTTGGCAGTAGGGACCAGAAAAATCGCCGCATCATCCGCGTGCATTGAAACCCTCATGGTAGCCGGCCTATCCGAGATGGGTTGTAGAAGGCTGGATTAAGTGGCAAGCTCGAGGATTTTGTTGAGTGGGTCGATGCCTTCAAAATGTGGGGTGGGGGGGATATAGGGGGTCCCCGTGACGCAATCTACAACCATGGAGAATGTCCATAGCAGGGATGCCAGCATCACCCTGGAAGAGGCGGTGGAGATTGTTGATGACCATGACTGACCGCGCTTAACCACTACCACCGACGAGTTTTAGGAAAGTGATCCTGTGATTTCAGGAGAAAACAAAATTAGCAAACAAGGAAACAAACTAAAAGACATGCATGCACACATATTTAGTAGCATTACTACTAACTTGTAGTATACTATAAGAAGCACCGTGTTTTTGTGACCGTGAAGCAACACCCAATTCGAAGAAGACGTCACTAGGACGACGACGACAAAGATATCTGCACGTGAGTGCGTGACCGATCGAGCCAAGCGAGGGTGTTTGGTTAGGCTTTTACTTGGCTTTTGGCTTTGACTTATAAGTCTAAAAAGCACCTAAATAGGTGCTTTTGACTTTTGGCTTTTGTATTATGTTTCACTCTGGTATAAGCCAAAAGCACACGTAGTTCACGCTTCCATGGATATCCGAGTCGATGCATCGTCAATCGGTTGGCCTATAAAAGGACGCGCTAGGTGAGCTTCACTTGATCAACAAGCAGCAAACCCGCACACTTATTCTCGATCGTGGCCTGAGCTGCAGCAATGGTTTCTAGTGTGCCACAGCCATGGCCTCTCCTCCTCTTCATGGTCCTCCTCCCAGCCGTAGTTAGCCTGGTGCCGGTGTTCGACGAGAACTACGTGCCGACGTGGGGTACAGACGGCTATCACTTGGTAAACAACCAGGGGACAGAGGTCCGTCTCACCATGGACAAGAACTCCGGTGCTGGGTTTGGCTCCAAGCTGTCGTACCGTTCGGGGTTCTTCCACATGAGGATCAAGGTGCCCGGCGGCTACACTGCCGGGGTTGTCACCGCCTTCTACGTGAGTTGCTACCTTACTAGTAGTGTGGTATTATTTGCATATTGAGAGGCCTGCTTCAGTGCGCCACCCTAGACTTATAATAAGCCGTTCAAAGCTCGTATGGCTCATCTGAGCCGTTTTGTCTGTAGCCGGAGCCGAGCCGAACTGCACTCTCAAGCCAGCCGCACCGTCACAAAGCCTGGGAATGAATCATGGCCATTTTTCCCTGGTGTGCCCCCGTGGCGACTTGCTCTCTTTGAGCTTCTCTCCCATCGATCCCCTCACCGGCCTCTCTCCTCTCCATCGCCGGCGGCCACGGTGGCCGGCGGTGAGGGGGAGGGAGGTCTGGACGTATATTATTAGGTTTATCAGCTTGTTTCTCTCTTCCAATAAATTGGATCTTGGATCTAGGTGCTCTCTTTTTCCCCTTTTAATCCTCTCCATGGTGGTTGGGGTTGAGGTGTGGGAAGGAGGCCTGGACCTCAGATCCGGCGATCGGCTTGTGCTCCGGTCTGTTGTGCCCTCGATCTGGGATCAGATCGATGCGTCTGCGAGCTCCCCAAGCATGGCCATGGGCGGTGGCTATTTCTCTTCACTCGCCGTCAAGTTCGTCCACGCCGCGTGCTTGCTGCAGCTGTGGAGGTCGACGTTCTGGTCAGGAGACCAGACCTGGTCCTCGATCTGCACCAAAGTCGTGTTGTCGGGCAACGGCGGCGCCTTCTCTGTCGCCCTTAATCTCTACCAAGTTGCTACCCGGCACTTTATGATGTCAGTTTGCTGCTGCAGCTCGTCGGAGGACGGTGTACTGCTCGGATCCCGTGGTGTGACCTGGGCCAGGCACTGTTCTTCCTCTTTTGGCTCCCGTTGTGAGATGGGGGTCATGGATGGCACCACTTCCTTGTCCTGCTTCTACAGCGACGTCAGCGGAAGCGTGCTCGTGGCCCTGGCAGTATATCTCTCTGTTGAAGATGTTGGTGCTATCCCCGAGATGGTCAGTCGTTTGATCCTAATCATGGAGAAGCTACTGCTGTCTGGTGTTCTTCAGCTACTGCTTCATGGTTTCGGATGTGCTCTTCAGTTTATATTTTGGAAACCGCCTTCAGCCATAAGATCATCTCCTACTGCTGTGTGCAATCCCAGAACCAAGACTGCCCCGGAACCTATGGTTGCACAAGATTTCTGTTTGATGGTGGCGGCACCTCTTATTGTTATGAGCAGGATCGTCTCTTGATGAGTTCAGAAGGTCATCTCTTAATGAACGGCACATGGTTCTTCTTGTCGGATGATCAAATTGTAGAAGATGTTGTCCTTCTGCCGTTCGGGTTGTGTCACCAGAGGTGGACGACAACATCTCTGTCGTTGCTCCCCAGATTTAACGGCGGGGACATGTTCAGATTGAGCTCGGTGGTGGTTAATCAAAATCTTCAGCTCAGTCTTTCTCAGCCTCGAGTGCATACGCCAGATAGACCGTCGGGAGAGCCACCCGCGATGCATCAACTGGTATGGAGTACGATAGAGGCCCTTGAAGATTGTAGATGCAGCAATATCGAATCTGTGTTGTCGACAGATGATCGATCGCTGTTTGACTTCATAGGCAATCTTTGGTATCAACTACAAGTGTTTAGATCTTCTTCATTTCATCTTGTGCATTTAGGAACCTCTGACCCTTGCTCGACGTTTTGTCGCCGAGATATGTTGTACTCTGGGCTTTAACGTTAATATATCTTTGTTCAGCCTGGGAAAAATGCAGCAAAATTTGTGCATGAGGGGATTCGAACCCAGGTCTCACGGGTGTACCAGAAGGAGCACAACCGCTGTGCTAAACATGGTTTGGTTGTTTAGTACGCATCTTATTTAATAATATTTAAGTTTTCGTGTCTTTCATAGTTTAGGCAGGTAACACATGTCCACGTGCGGTTTCAGCTCTTCGATGTTGCCTAACTCCTGGGCGAGATAGGCTCTAGCTAAGGAGAGAGCAGCGTTTTGTAGCTTGTCCTCATGCAGGATGTTCTTTCGAGAAAAAAAACGCTACCTTAAAGTTTCAAAACAATCTGAAAATAATTCTACATGTAGACGATGATGAATTCTAGCAGTGTGCAAAATATCAACTCGAAATACTTTGTATTTTGGGCCATGTAAAAATGACAAATTTCTAAATATGAGGCGGTGAACAATGAAAAATTCGAATTTTTTCAGGTTTGTCAGAATTTTCCTTTTTGTATAGACCGGAATACAAAACATTTCGAGCTGTAAATTTGCAGCACATTAGAGTACGTCGTTGTGAACCTCTGTGATTTACCTCGGAATTTTTTGAAACTTCAAAATGTTGATTTCAAAAAACAATAAAAAATATGTCCTATGTAGGACGAGCTAGAAATGGATTTCCAATCGGCCAGGGCAACAATTGCTCATGTGTCATCATGTCTGCCAAAAAACAAATACTGCTCAAACGTGTGGTGTCCCTGGTGGGTATTGAGCCATTGAGGCTTTGGGCCTAGACATTGTATTGTCGCACACTCGACCGAATCGACCAACAACGTGTTTGTTTAGGAGCATGCACCTTAGACTCTGATCTCCACAATTATATTTCGATTTGAAATAATGTATACATGAAATACGTGTGCGTCAACAAGAAGTAGGTTCCATTCCTATCATGTCTAATTTTAGCGCAGTGAGCATTTTAATGTGTTGTGAACTTGTGAACATGGTAATGTATTGTGAGTGTGTAATGTATTATATTTCTGTTTTCACATTAAAACTATTTTGAACACAATAGTTCTCCATATTACGTACATTTTTCTGAGAATTTTTTTAGTTGCGTCGCGTCACGCCCGCACTTCATCAAATTCTTGTGCCCACCACTGCACATGCCCACATGCAACACCCCTAGCCATCTTAACCCCAACACATTTAGGACATATGGACCCACATGCAACACGCATACACATATCTTACCACCTTTGGTAAATGTGGACCGACATGCAGCACTCATAGATAGCTATGTTGTATGTTGTAGGACCCACATGATAGTTCTAGGTAAAGTTATCTAATGCCGGTGCATATAGTTTCAAATTTCTAGTAGGTCATATGTATCTACAACCTTTAAAACATGTGGACCCACATGTAACACCCCTAGCCATATTAACCCCAACATATCTAGAATATGTGGACCCACATGCAACACTCATAGCCATATCTTACCACATTTGGGACATGTGGAGTCACATGCAACACTCCTAGCTACGTAGTATGTTGTAGGACCCACATGCAACAGTCCTACCTCCGGTCAAGTTGTCTAGTGCCGGTGCATGTGGTTACAAATGTATAGTGGGTTATATGTATCCATAACCTTTGGGACATGTAGGTTAGGAGTGTTACATGTGGGTCCACATGTCCCAAGGGTGGTAAGGATAGACCGATATGGCGAGACGTAAGTGTTGCATGTGGTTCCACATGGCCAATAGGTGGTAGACGTGTATCTGGATGAGGAGTGTTGTATGTGGGTCCACATGAACCAAATGCGGTAGAACAACCATCTGCACTCACAACAGGCAACCCTACCCCTTAGATGCGACAACATGCAAAACCCTAATGATTTTGCTGGTCACACAACATACACCATAGATAGGCATGTTACATATGGGTTCACATGTCAATCCAAGGGGCAAACGGTGCGGATCATATAGATCTGTACCCATAGACACCACACCAAGCCATCTTGACCCACCTATGTCAGGTTTAGATATGTGGACCCATATACACCACCCCTAGCCATGTGGACCCACCCATGACGGGGTTTAGAGATATATATCCACTTGGGTCTACATGTTCTCAAGCTGATAGATGTAAACCTAGTGGGTTAGGAGTGTTACATGTGGGTCCACATGTTTCAAGGGTGGTAAGGATAGACCGATATGGCCAGACGTAAGTGTTGCATGTGGGTCCACATGGCCAATAGGCGGTAGACGTGTATCTGGATGAGGAGTGTTGCATGTGGGTCCACGTGGACCAAATGTGGTAGAACAACCATCTACACTCACAACAGGCAACCCTACCCCTTAGATGCGACAACGTGCAAAATCCTAATAACCTAGAACTATCATGTGAGTCCTACAACTTACAACATAGTTAGGAATGTTGCATGGGGGTTCACATATCTCAAAGGTTGTAAGATTTTACTAGGAGTGTTGCATGTGGGTCCACATTAATTATATGTGATGGGTTAAGGTGGCTAGAGGTGTTGCATGTGGGTCCACATGTCCGAAAGGAGGTAGATACATACCTATATGACCTACTAGACTTTTGTAACCACATGCATCAGCACTAGACATTTTGACCTAGAACTATCATATGGGTCTTACTTCAAATTCAAAAAAAAATCATATTGGTCTTACTTCATACAACATAGCTAGGAGTATCGTATGTGGGTCCACATATCCCAAAGGTTATAAAATATGGCTATGAGTGTTGCATGTGGGTCCACATGTCCTAAATGTGATGGGATTAAAATGGTTAGGGGTGTTGCATGTGGGTCCACATGTCCCAAAGAAGGCAGATATATACCTATATGACCTACTAGACATTTGTAACCACATGCACTGACACTAAAAATCTTGACCTAAAACTATCATGTGGGTCCTACAACTTAAAACATAGTTAGGAGTGTTTCACGTGGGTCCACATGTCCTAGATGTATTGGGCTCAAAATTGCTATGGGTGTTGCATGTAGTTCCACATTTCTAATATATAGGAGGTAGATACATACCTATATGCCCTACTAGACATTTGGAATCACATGGGTCCTACAACATATAACATAGCTAGCAGTGTTGCATGTGGACCCACATGTACCAAAGGTGGTAAGATATGGCTATAAAATTGTTTCATGTGGGTTTACACGTCCTAGATGTGATTTGTCAAAGATGGTTAGGCGTGTTGCATATGGATCCACATGTTATAAAGGTGATAGATATATATTTATATGACATATTAGTCGTTTGGAAAAACAAAGGTGGTCCACGCCTTGCCCCATGCCCGCGCAAGCATAGTTTTAAAAACCAGACCGACAATCGTACCGGTCAGGGCCTCGGTTCACTGTTCATTCTGCCGGACTGCTGGTTCGCTCGGGTCACTTCGGTTTATTAACTAATAATGTGTTAAAAATGGAATGTACTTAAGCCGTACGTGAGCTAATAAGACATAAGCATAGCATGCGCTTGATGGCTAGCCCAGGACTCGGGAGCTCTAGGTCGGCTCGGCTCAATCTGAGACGTTGATGTGTTTAGGGCATTTTCAGCCGTCCCCCAGCGCCCCCAGGAGGCTTTTTTTGTGCCGCTTTGCGCCGTTTTCTACCAGTCGCCCCCCGAAGCTCATTTAGCGCCGCTTTGCGTCGTTTTTAGCGCCGTTTTGCGCCGGCGCACCCAAGCCAAACCCAGCGCGCCGGGGATCGCTTGGGGGGGGGGGCAAAAGGCGTCCGTGGTCTAGACCTGTCGGCGAGCCACGACGGTTTCCCTCCATATTTTTTGTCATTCTCCGCCAATTTTGCTCTTTCCCTCCATTTTTGCCCCCACATACACCCTCCCCCGCCGGCCGATCCCGCCATTTCGCTTCAGATCTGCCCGCCATGGCGCCCAGCAAATTCACCGGCCCCCGCATCGCCGCGCCCTCCGCCGCCTTGGAGGTGAAGAAGCAGCCGAGGAAGCCAAGGGCGCCGAAGGAGAGGCCGCCAGGCTGGACCAACGCCATGTGGGCCACCGACGAAGCGCGCCAGAAGAACGACAACGCCCAGCGCCGGGCGAGGGAGAAGAGGCAGCGTGGAAAGCTCTTGGCCGAGGGCCTGGCCGAACTATGGCTTTTTTGTATGATCGCCCAGCTGTGGCTGTTTCGATCGCCGAACTCGGACCGTTTTTTGGGGCGGGAATGAAATTATGTTGATTTGTGTTTTCTGGGGGCTGAAACGAGTGGAAACTCCCCCCCCCCCCCCCCCCAGGTCCCAAATAGCGCCGGCGCAAACGCAAAAAGGCGCCGAAACAAAACTTGGGGGCCGAACGGCTGGAGATGCCCTTAGGGTGGCGCACTGAAGCAGAAGTGTTGCATATTATATTCTCTCATCCGTCTTCACTAGCTAAGGAGCTGTTCAACGCAAAATTCTTTTGACGTTCGTACGTGTAGCTGTCGTCGGATTCCGACAGCGGCAACCGCGACGAGGTGGACTTCGAGTTCCTGGGCAACGTCGACGGCAAGCCCGTCACCCTCCAGACCAACGTCTTCGTCAACGGCAACGGCAACAGGGCCTGTGGTTCGACCCGGCAGCCGACTTCCACGACTACAAGATACTCTGGAACCCCTACCAACTCGTGTACGTTCCTTCAACTTTTCCTGTCCCTACATACTCTTTCGTGAACATGCATCGATCCAGAGCTCACCAGAGCAACACTTGCAGTGTATTCGTGGACGAGACGCCGATACGGGTGCTCAGAAACCTGACGGGCCGTGTGCCGGATTACGAGTTCCCGGGGAAGCAGATGCGCGTCCTGGCGAGCCTGTGGAATGGCTCCGACTGGGCGACGGACGGCGGCAGAACCAAGATCGACTGGAACCGCGCGCCGTTCACGGCGGCGTTCCAGGGGTTCGGCTTCGACGCCTGCGCCAACACCAGCTCCACGCCGTGTGGCTTGCCGGACCTGTGGTGGAACGCCCGCCGGTACAGGAGGCTGTCTGCTGAGCAGCGGGCTGCCTACGAGAACGTCAAGAAGACGTACTTGAACTACGACTACTGTACCGACAAGGATCGGTTCAAGAACGGCAAGATGCCCGCTGAGTGCAGCTATAACTAGCTAGCCAGCTTTGGATCAATCGATCAGAATGGTTAAGACTTAGGAATCTAAGATTATTTAATTGTCCTTAATTTCCATCAATGATGGCGAAATGACCTGCGAGTTTAGCCATCATTGGAGGCAGTTAAAGAAACCCATGTCTTAGTGAGCGAGAACCAGTTATAGATTACTTTTGCGTATCGGAATTACTTCAAATTTGAACTACAAGCGTTAAATATCGGTGGGGACACAAAATTTACATCCATTCCAAACAGGCATGCAAAGATAGAGCAGCAAGATGTCGAGATGGTCGGACGAGGAACGTGCTGCAAGTTATGGCTGGAAGCAAATTTCATGTGATAGATCATATATATATAGGGTGATTGGTGTTAGAGTATGATATATTTCGTCGAGGTACAATAATTTTTTAGGCAAAGAAGCCTCCCAGAGATAATATGAAAACGGTGGTTTCTGGCAATCCAGCTACAGGAGAACCAGGAACAAGGATATCTCCCATTTTTCTGCCCAACACTTTGATTTCAAATGGGTTTTAAAAACGAGTGATTGCTCTTCTCTGACCCTTACTGCCCAAATGTGTTTCACTTATTGAACAGGGTCAATGGTCAGTCAGTAACCCCTGGGCGCCGAAGGGGTCATTGGGATGATTTCATAGTTTTTACAGGGTGGAGACAATGGGGTCGGTACATGGATTTTCCTTCCTTTTGCTACATTTCGCTTAAAGGGTGTAAGGGAGATAGTGCATCAAGTGTAAGCTCAAACTAATCGCTTAAAAAAGTAATCTCAAACTACTAAATACTAATCACCTTGAGTAAATACTACTATATCGCCAACACTCCCCCGTGCGGACGTGCTCTCATCTAGGGGCCTCGGGAGGATCGATTTGAACAGGCTAATTTTGTGTAGTATTTTAACTAATCTTTTCCACAACCTCCGCTGGCTGATGCATTTTATCTATCCATGCACCACACGAACCAGTTCCTCCCTAGATAAAATTATAACAACTCGATCAATCCGTATCTATTTTTATATGCAGAATTGAACTAAAATAAGCACTCATGTAGTAAGAGTTTCAGAGAACCGTACCGAATCGGCTTATATACAATGCCTATCTATCCGTGATGGCAGGCATCATCCCTCATACAACCACATCAGTACGTAGCAAAGCCTAGTTGAGAAATCATCGGCCATGGCTCATCTCCCATCGTCGGAGAGCGCCACCAAGAGTTCACCAGAAGCAGCGCCATCAGAGAGCGTTGAAGGTTTCATATCCACACTCCCGGCGTGAGGGGTGGACGGAGCCACTGATCAAGTATAAGAATTATTGGTTCAGGCCGTTGAAAGTAGAGAGGATCCTGCTTATGAAGCAGGCCTTCAAGCCCCGCGCCGACGACATCATCCTCGCCACGCAGCCCAAATGTGGCACCAGCTGGTTCAAGGCCCTCGCCTTCGCCATCACCACCCGCTCCCGCCACACCTTCGCTGACCACCCGCTCCTTACCGGTCACCCGCAGCACATCGTGCCGTCCATCGAGTTCCCCGGCGTCGGGATGGATCACACCCACATCGAGGCGCTCCCGTCCCCGAGGCTCCTCGCCACACATGTACCCTTGTCGCTGCTGCCGCCGGGCACGGCCGGGGGGCGTGTCGTGTACCTCTGCCGAGACCCCAAGGATGCCTTGGTATCGAGGGTGCACTTTGAGAACAAGCTGCTAGATGGTTTCAACCTATCAATGGACGATGCTTTCAGCATGTTCTCTGAGGGTTTCTCGTCCTCTGGCCCCTTCTGGGACCACTGCCTCGAGTACTGGAACGAGAGCGTGGCAAGGCCTGACAACGTTCTCCTCCTGAAGTACGAAGAGCTCAAGTCGGATCCCGTGCCAGTCGTGAGGAAGCTAGCGAAATTCCTCGGTGCGCCCTTCACTGAAGAGGAGGAGATCGCCGGTGTTGCTCAGGAGGTGGTGAAGCCGTGCAGCTTGAGATGCTTACCAGCCTTGAAGTTAACCAGGTTGGCGCTGTTCCTCAAGAAAATAAACTGAACTTCAGTAACTCGGCGTTCAGAGAGGGAATTATCCGCAACTAGTTGCACTAGTTGCGGATTGTCATTTCCGGTTTTACAGGAAAGGGAAGGTAGGGGACTGGGTGAACCACATGAGCCGGGCGATGGCCCAAGAGTTAGACAGCATCGTCGAAGGGAAGCTTCAGGGATCTGGGCTTGTGTTCTGAACCATCTTGTGCTCTGTTATCGTCTGTGGGCATGCATTACAACTGATTTTCCTGTTTATTTTCTTTTTCCATCGAAAGGTACACATTAATTGTTATTTGATGTTGGAAATGGAAATAAAGTACTGGCATGATGTCAAAACCTATTTGAGATGGGCTTCATCTCAGTCATGTATTGTCAGAAACCGTCTGCAAAACTAAATCATCTCCTCAAAAGTTCTCCGTATACTAGGTTGCACAGCCTTAAAATTCACTGGTTTCTGCTAATCCAGATACTCGATGCTGCTATCCCGACAATCTCCATGAAAACGGCGTATATTAATCTGTTTTCCGAAGTTGTAAGTTGTCATGGATGCTTATCTACCATTCTACCAAAGATGAGACCAATAAGACAGACATTCAACGAATACTTCTTCCTAACAATTGTTGTCCACATATGACTGCAGTTATAAGACCGGAGGTGGGAGCTCTTACTCCGTAATAGATCTTTGGTGTTTTAGTCAAAAGAAAACTTAATGTTTTGTGTGGCAGAAAGAGATCCAATTTATGTTAAATCATCTATTGCTAGAACTAATCCCTTTTAGGTTTTAATCATGTGCATAAGGAAAAAAAAATTGTGCCAATTGGTTCATAAAGAGAGGTGACCGACCAATAACCGTGCCAAAATAACATTGACCTGTCTTGTCCTAGTGTGCAATTCACTCGAGGTTTGAGGATGTCTAGAAGTTCAATTGTATCTTTCCACCAGCATAGTATTGTTTCCAGATGGTGTGCACCATAGGAATATCCATGTGACTATAGAGCTTATGCAAATTATTCATAATTAGAGCCACATTCTGTTTTGTTTTTGTATGTTTAAAACAAGTACTCCTTCATACTAGGCCTACAAACCAGTGTCGTAGCAGCCAGGGTAAGATTCTTACATAGACGGTTATTTACACATCATCGATCCAAAGGGCAAAAGCAGATAATGCGTGTGGACAGTAACTAATATTTACAACTGGTTACAAACAAATGAAATCAAAATTAATATACCACACTTGGAAGAATATGGAATTTGACTACCATGGCAGCATATAACCTGACAAGCTACGAGTGTTCATGCCTCATAACCATAGATCTTGAACTCGGGCTTGCACCCAATCGTTCCAAGAAATAAACTAGGAGGCACAAAAAGGGAACGAGGTTCTCATGTCCTCACCCGAGTAACAGCGAGCGAGTTCTTGTGGGCGGTCAAAATGAAAATGATCCGTATTTCAGTTGCCCAGCATTTCTCGTGTCGACTTTGAAAGGAATCGGAGATTCACTGCAACAGTAGAAGAGGTAAAAATTAGTACCGCAACAGAGAGGATGATTCACAAACATAATGGGACAGGTGGAGAATAGATTACATTGCTCAGCATGGCTTTCTCCTGTCGACCTTGAAAGGAATGTTTAACCATCTCTTCCTTGGCAACCGCTCTTTGGTTTTCTTTTCACTTGAATTGTCATCCTCACTTCCGCATCCATCCATGGGCTGATCCTTCACTTTCTTCTCTTTCCTCTGATGTTTTTCTTCGTCAAATTTGAACACCTTTGAAGGTGATTTCGACTTGTTCCTGCTCGAACTCCGTTTTAGAGGTGTATTGTTGGTATAGGATGCCTGGATTGCATTTCGTTCATTCAGAAGCTCGTCGATCTACCAAAGGCCATAATTAGTACTCAGATCAAAACATGATAAGCGAAATGAGCTAAGCATCAGAACCACATATACCGTTTGCATTTCTTGCGTGTATTTGCTGGTCATTTCAGTGAACTTTGCCAAAACCTGCAAACATGTTCCTTATAAACTGTAGCCCTTACATACTAAATATGCAAAGAAAGAACCTGATAGAAAATAGATGTGAAGAAAATTGAGCACATACTTCCCGGTACTCTGCCTCAAATTTAGACAGCTCAGCTCGTTTTGTGAGTATCTTGGCCTCCACACTTTGCAGCTTCTCCTTTTCAGCAGGGAAAGATTCACCACACACAATCTCTATGGTATAGCTTGCACTTTTGAAGAAATTGTCACCTAAATTAATAAGTAATAGAGTTTAAGAAGTTCCCCACTGCCTCAGTTAATTAACACCACAGCAATCAATAACATGACATACCATAGACGGCAAAAAAGTGGGTTCCTGGTTTCAGTTCATTAATGTCACATGGTTGGAAACTATCCAACCTCTTAAAAAATGCGCCATCAGGATCCTTTGCAGCAGATGCCTGAAAGGAAATAGAGCTTATAGAGGCGGAAAATACCATAGAATCACTTGGAGAAACCAAAGAGAAGAACTTCTCTACAACTCACCGAGTTATTTTGATCAAAGCGATACACTGGAAACCCAAGAAAGTACATTCCTGCAGAAGTAACTTTGCCAGACTTTACACTGTCTTCCTGCAGCAGGCTGCATGTTAGGTGAGGCATAATGAAGCTGTAGCACACCACAAATTAAAACAGAATTGTTCTAGCACATTTGTTGAGAGTAAGATCATCAAAGCAAATATATATGCTCCTTTCATGTAGTTTAACAACAGACAAGAACATACGAATCATTAATCTTGTTCGTGTGAAGTTTAATAATAGCACGAATGGTATGCTCTGTCATGTTGTCATGTATTGAACTGATAGAGAAAACTAATTTTCAAGATGAATAAGACAGTCACAAGTCATATTGCTCACAGTAACATCTGATAGTGGTGGTCTTTTTCTTAGCGTGTCATACAAAACCTACATATGCTCAACTACTCCAACTAAATCAATTATATCTAAGTATATGAATGAAACAGTTTTGGTATATGTACCTGAAGTGCAAGGCTCAAACCACCATTTTCTTCAAGCTCAAAATAAAGCAGCTGCAATTAAAGAAAATTATGCCATGTTTAATAAAGGCGTGAGTAAAGGAAAACATATATGAAATTTGGAATCGCTTGAATTATCCATTGATTTGAACATCCATTGAGCGCTTAAATTTGCGACAGCCATAGCACACTAAATAAAAAAAGAACTCATCTTACAGAAAATTTGTTTGTGCAACATCAAGAAATGAGGTTCACATAAAAAATAGTTTCACCAAAATCCAATATCGTGGAATAACATTGGGGCTTTGTCAAGACTATCCATACAGCTGTTACCTTTGCTCACTGGTTTGTGAAAGTACATTACAGTTCCAAATAAAATCATGGCTTTGTCGGAAAAAGGCTACCATGTAAATTTGTGAGTTAAGTATTACCCTCAAATACTCTCATCATAGCCCAATACGACGCCTATAAATGCATGTACAAAGTATAGATAGACAATCAGATTATCGTCTGTTGATGCGAGAGAGTAGAGGTCATCACGACAATGGGTTCTCTCTACAACTATTTCCACTGGCCGACATACTCCACAGACAGACTAATTATGTGTTGGTTCTTGTGCCAAGGTCGTCCCCCTCCCACCCAACAACCGCTTTCAACTACTTTTGGTCCAAGTATTTACAGCACACGTCCTAATGCATGTTAAGTTATAACCTGGCCGGCTAGTAGGCAAACTCATTTTGTATCACCATTTGATTTTCCCCGCATATGCCTCCAAACTGGAGCCGGTTCCATTACTATAGGATAACAGAACACCAAGCTACCAACCTATCTCATACTACCTCAGTTCCTTAATTTAAGACGTTTTGGCAGTTCAAACTTAACTACCGAAATGTCTTGTATTTGGGAACGGAAGGAATTTAATCCATGACTTTGGGCATGTAAAATAGTCTGTTAGCTTTGCCATATTGTATATTGGGTGGTGTGGAAGAAAGCAAACTCCAAAGATAAACCTGGCTCAAGAACCAACACACCATAAAGTCAAGTAGAGCATGTGACCAAGTTTTTAGTGGTTAGTAGAGTGGACTCATAGCAATCAAAAATATTGATATGAGATGATATGGAGGGGTGACACAGACAACAATATTATCCTTCCATGTCCAATCCATATAATGCCGATAATGCCGCACATATTAGTGGTCAAAGTTTTAAAACATTGACCGCACACATACTTATGTGCCTTATATTTTGGAACAGAGAGAGTATTAATCATAACCTGCTAGTACGACCCCCCACATGGCAATCTACATGTCAAAGTTTTGAAACATTGACTGTACACATACTTATGTGCCTTATAAATTGGAACGGATGGAGTACTAATCATCAGCACTAGCAAGATCGTCCACATGGCAATCTACATGGTCAATTTACCCGCTGGAATTGAATCAAATCAGTTGGTCTTTTTATTTTATTTGTGACACCCAAAGGCAACCTAGTATGATCACAGGGCCTGTTTGATTGAAGCCGGAGAGTACCTAAGCATGCCAAACATTGTTTGCCCAACATGGCTAACTTGTGGTTATGAAAAATGAAGCCACAACTTAGCTTGCCCAAGTGATCTTCTCAGAACAACATGTCTATGACTCGTGGGACTGAGCTACAACAAAAGGTTTGGCACACCATACACCTAAGTCGTGCTAATTGGCTACAACTAAAAACTTACACAACTTGGTTACACAGAGTGCAAAAATTTGCCTTCCAGTAAAACAGGGCCATTAAGTTCATCGGACACTGCAATTAAGAAAGTGAACAACGAGAGTACAAGAGAATTAACAGTACTTAAGTACTAAAACGGGTGCAGTTCAAGAGTTGTATAAGAGAAGAACCCAATGTTTACGTTATGGAATCTTACCACAAATTATACACTCTTAACCCATAAACAGACATATTTTTATTCCACCGACACACAAATCATAAGTTTGAACAAAACTATCAGATATCATATATGACAATCTTGTCTAACAGGAAACGGTGCTTGGTACAAATTTTGAATATGCACATACCAGCCTACCAGGATGAAGAGTAGTAAAATATGTAATTATGGCAAACGATTAAACTTGGCTACTGCTAATCAGAATTATTTCATGAAAATATCAGTACGGCCTGATCAAATAAACCTACCAAAAGAAGATGGCATGCATAAAATGCAATGCAGCATTGTACCATATATTATGAGTACTGTATGTAGGAGACAAGCAGTGATTGCTGAACACAAAGGAAATGTAGAAGGTTATCATTATTCATTACTTCCATTTTTGTATACTTTATACTACCTCCGATCCGGTTTAAATGTCGCCAGGAAAGAACTGAGCTAGTGCAACTTAACAGTATCGCTGGAGTTGTGGATCGGAGGGAGTAGTAAATTATCCAAATTTCATCAAGGAGAATTTTTCTATTTATGAAAACAACAGTGGTTTCATTCTGCAAAATTACAGGTATACCAGTAGAGAACTAAACTCAAAAGCAAACAAAAACATATATAGCAATACCATATCACGTTAAGTGTACTTAAATAGCGCAACTAATGGAAAAATACATTTACTAGCAAAAACGAACCTTAAATTTGCTTCTTTCAGTTGAGTGCACGCGACAAACGAGCCCCTTCTTAGCTTCCTGTCCTGTTATGTCTACAGAATAAAAATGAGCTGTTTGCTTTTCCACCTGTCCACATGCAACAACTAGGTGTTACTAAATACTAAAACGAAAAGGGAACATGGCATAGTCGCCAGCTAGTTGCCAACCTTCTTGCGCACAGAGTTCCCCAGCTGGAGCTGAGAAACCATAACCGACCCATTCAATGCTTCCTCCAAAACGGTTGCTGAAACAGTTGTCTTAATTGGCACACCAAGCTTGCTACACATATGGCGCATACAATCAAATCAATAGCAAAACGCAGGCTAGTAAACCACTCGACGAAAACTGCGTCATTCACAAATTTTACCTAAAAATAGCTGCAAACATGGTGTTCACTGTGTTGAGACTCGACAGGTCCAGCTCCAGTTCCTGGCTATCAGTCTCGATCGCCTGAAACATAGCACGACAGTTCCCATAACATGTTCAGATAAAAAGCTTAACACACACACACACCAATTGATGGGTCGATTACCTCGAACCCTGACGTGTCGTACTGCCGCTTCTTATTGGGGTCCGACAGGATGCTGTAAGAAAATGTGACTTCCTGGAACTTGTCCGATGCGACAGGGTCATCGCCGTTCTTATCCGGGTGGTACCTGCCGAAATATACCAGTAAACAACCCTCAAATCAGTACCCAATTTCTACATCAGGCTGACACTACATGCATCTTCAGACGAAAATGAGTCCCAGCCGAGACAAGGAAGACACGCCTAAACATGGCCGGCAGGTGAAAACATGACTAAAATAAGCACACACGACACAGCAGGTGAAGAATTCAGTCCAAAATCTGCACTATTTACCGGAAAATACGAAGCCCTCACCTAAGCACGGCAGGGACACGGGCAAACGCGTGGGAAAAAAACAGACAGCAGCAGCACGGGCGGCTGCTCGGATCGGGGGCCAGAGGCGGCGGCGTTACTTACTTGAGCGCCATGCGGCGGAAGGCGCTCTTGATCTCCTGGTCGGTGGCGGTGCGGCCCACCCCGAGCACCTCGTACGGGTCCTTCCTCTGCGGCACGGCCGCCGCAGCCGCGGCCGCCGAGTCTCCCTTCTCCGACTTGAACGACCCGAACCTCGACCCCGCCATGGGCGCCTTCCTCGGACACCGCAGCCACAAACCTCGGCAGTCCCCGCCACAGCACACGCGCGCGCGCGCGCTCGGATCTCGCCTCCACGGTCCACGCCCGACGCGCTGCGGCCGGCGGGAAGGTGGGTGGCGCGGCAGGCAGGCACTGCTGCTAGGGTTACAGCCCGCTCCCCATCGACGCCGGCGACGCCGGCCGTGCGGGATTCGAAATTGGAATGGAAAGAGAGGTGGATGCGGAGAGTGAGGTGGGTGGCGTCATATTAGCTGGTGGTGCCTCGTGGTGGGGCCCCGCGCTCAGTCAGTGGGCGTTGGTGCGTCCGCTGCTGGATCGTCGGCTAGTGGACCCACGCCTGGGCTGGGCTGGACTGAGCTGAGCGTTGGCTAGTCTGGCCGGCGGTTAACCGGTAGGGTGGCTGCGCAGGTCTCGTGCGGCCGCCGGCTCCCCGTGCACGTGAACGGCGGTTGGGGAGTAAGATTTTCATGGGGCTTGCGTGTCAGGGTACCAGGGATAACGGCTGTTGATGGCGATCACCGGCCGACTGCCAACATATATATATGTTCCGTTGCTATTTTTTTCGTGAAATTTCATTGTGGGGTTTATAGTACACCGATCCAACTCTAAACCTAGCCTTTCCTCCGGAGACATCAACCAAACCGAAGTGATAGCGAGGGAAATGCCAACGCACCTCGCCGACTCCAAGGAAGGAAACGACACCCACGGTTGCCATCGCCGCCGGCACCGTTCATAGACGGGCGAGACTCCCTGCTCACCTGAATGGGGCAAACCTGCCGTGTTGTTCACACTGCCATTTTCAGCTTTACTGCTTGCCTCATTTTCAGATACATGTCTATTAAAGCAACTGAGTTTGGATCATATCAATTATCTGAGATGTGACTGCACTCCCTTCAGTTGATGCCATGCTCAACACTTGAAGCAAAGATCACACTCTAACTCTATTGTGAGTTAGCCAGAGATGTCTTCCAAAGTGGTGGTTAATTACTTCAGAGAGGAAAGTGCTCGACTTTCACATCAGATATTCCTGCTAAAGCAAGACTCCCCGATTATTAGCCTGCAAGAGTACACTACAACCTAATCAAAGCAATGATTCGGTTCACAAAGTTCATGTAAGCAAGAAGCAAGCTGCCAAAAAGCTCGAATCACATCAAATGGCACATTGCCCTACTTCAAAGCATATGATATCCCATGCAAACATCCAAACATCCAGTCAAGATCAAGTGCTGACGGCAGAGTAGCCGAGTCCACATCTGTTTCAGGTGGGTCGGGTGGAGCAACTCAGCTAGGTTGCAATAGATGAACCTTTTGCTTACTGCCAGCAAGGTGCTTGCTCTGAAAATCACAAGCGGCCTCAGCACCCAGGAAGTCATGTGCATCAGAAAAGTCGAGGATACCATGTCCTTTATATGGGTTGCTGGGTGGCGATGTTCTTCACTCTTGTAACCAACAGACCCTTCACTAAGCCCATAAATCACATCCTTCAGATTAGCTCGGAACTTCCTTATTACTAGTAGGTAGAAATGAGTTCACACGCATAGGATCTATGCCTGAAGTCATACAGATGGAAGATTCCTACTGCCATCACATGTATGCAGGGAAAGGCACCACTCCCCACAAATCTTTTTACCATTGGAGCTCTTGGATTGTTGGAAGGTTATCGCCTCTTCTGAAGACTTCAATACCAACTACACAGAAAACGAGCATGTCAGAAATGATAACAGTATGAAAAGCTCAGTTACTCCAAAACTATTGCTCCTTCAGTTCAGAAAATCTATAATTTTAAAATTCATTTCACATACCTACATTTTGATACTACTATTTACCGGGAACTTTTGAATGTCCCCTGTTTAAAGCCACTTTTTCTAGTTTTCTCCTTTAGTGCTAGTTGGTGTCAGGTATATAAATGTACTATATATTGTGGCCTTTAGGCACCGTGGAATAGAAGTTGCTCTTTATCTAACAAAAACATGGCCAGAAAAAACTCTAAGAGATAAATGTACTATAAACTGTGGCTGGAGAGAAACGCTCGCGTCTTTGAGGGAGCTCCGTCTACGCTGCCTACTCTTTGCTCGTCCATCACCAACGAGGCGCACCTCTGGAAGCTGGCCGGTGCGACCGGTCTCTCCGCCATTTGGGCGGCTTAGGCTCTGCTGCTTTTTTTGCTTTTTAGTTTTTGGCTTTGCGGCATTCGTTTTGCCGCAAGCAGTGCTGTTTTCATCCCTGTAAGGGCCTCTTTGGCCCCCCACACCTGTACTTGCTCTTTTCTATCTATCAAGGTCTGTGCGTGCCCGTAAAAAAGGGGAGATCTAAACATGGAACCTCTTGGAAAAATGTTCCAAAAATGTTTGAATATGGAACTGCCAGAAATATTGCTATTAGAAGTCCGCTGGTGCTTCCACTCTGTCGAAATCTATGATTTGCTTCCTAATGCAGCATGTTTCAATTTATAAACTTCTTACTTTAGGACTTAGTCACTTTATTAAGTTTTTTTTCAGTCTTGTGGGCCTTTTGCACAGTTTATTTTTATATACATTTATGAAGCAGGGTTCTCCACTAATTTTCTACTAAAAAAAATCAATTCTCTGGAGCACAATATATTTTGTATACAACATTTACCATCGTGCTTTGAAATGGGAGCAAATAGCTTACCTTGGCTATTCCTGAATTATCTCTTCACTATAACAGTAACTTGCTAAAGGACAAACAGCATTGGTAGCCTTGGTTTTCTGGGCACCTAAGTTTCTTGTACATGATTGACAAAGCTTCCCATGAGTAACAAATAGACAATTCAAGTCAAACTTCAGATCATTAGGAATTTTATTATTCAGATGGATGTATGCCTTCTCCCTAGTGGCTGTTGAAGGAACCCAACCAATAGCCTTTGTAACGCGGAGAACCTATCACAGAAATATTATCAATTATGACAAATATATGTGATCATATATCAAACTAATGCCAAGAGCTGAACAGTTGACCAATAAAGATACACGTACATGAGTATCTACTGGAAAATCGTCCTTTTGAAGGTAGAACATCAGGACACATGCCACCTGCCATAACATGCATAATTATATAAATGCCATCAATCATATGCTTTCTTACTCCAGCAGCCTCGTGTTATCGGAAAACCAAACAACTAAAATAATGGATAAAACAAGCAATTAAACAGCTAGATAAACATCTAGAGTTATAAACCTTCTTTGATTGTTTTTTAACAAGGCTCTTTGAGTTCCCTTGTGGCACACAAAGTCACAAACTATAAAGGTTTAAATTGACGACCCACAAAAGGTTGTAACTACCACAGGTTTAGTTAAGCGCAACCGATGCAATCATAGATTTCTTTATCTAGGCACAAGTCTTACACATTTTCTTTAGAATGCAACCATTACAACCACAAGACGCATAATATTTTGAATTATAAAAGTTTCACTTCACAGTATGCACACAGTCAATCCAACTAAGCACAACGATATGTGTAGTGTTTAGTGAGATGCGAGAGTTCTGGTGATTAAATGCAGACTAAAAACCCTATGAATAATCTGCATTGGCTTTTCATCATTATCTCGTGACTCGCATTAGGTAACTACGACGCCCGTTCAAACACTTGCCGCTAGATTTCATCCTTTGCAACTACGAAAATGCGCCGTACTCTTTACTGGGCCATATATCCTGTCGAGCTTGGCAAACCTCCAACACGAGAACAGAAAATTCATTGCGATAGAACAACAGGTGATGTATGTAACTCACTGTCTTGGGCCCGATCCCTTTGAACTGCGAGAGCTCCCTCTTCACCTCGTCCACGGACAGCTCCCGCAGGTACTCAAGGCAAATCGCGCCCCTCTTCTCCCTCACGCCCCTCAGCATCGCCCGGATCCTCGCCGCCTTCGTCGCCGCAAGGCCCCCGCACCGGATGGCGTCCTCGAGCCCCATCCCCTCCTCGTCCACCACCTCCAAAACCGAACAGACCAATGGAGGCAAAGTTAAAGGAAGGGGCTTCTAGAAGCTTCACGAAATGGTTCCGGAGCTACATACATACCTGGTCCCATGAGGGGAAGGCGGCCTTGAGGGAGGCGAACGCGCGGCGGGAGATTGCGTCGGTGGTGTTCTGGGAGAGGAGGGTGGTGACGAGCCCGTCGAGGACGGTCGGCCGCGGCGCTTCACTGTCGTCCTCCGGCGAGAGGCCGAGGCGGAGGAGGCGGAAGGGCGCGAACTCGTCGGGGAAGCCGTGGAAGGCGAGGAGGGCGTCGCGGACGGCCAGGCATTCCGCGGGGGAAGGAGGGACGTGGCCATGGTAGGGCTCCAGCGGAGAGCCGCGCGTCGCCGGCGAGGCCGGGAGCTTCCGCTTGGGCTTCCGGGTCATCTTTCTTGCCGGTTGTCGACGGCAGGCGGCGGTGGTCGGCGGCGACAAGGGTTGGGGACGGCCTGGTGGGAGTAGGCCGGCTGTGGGCTTCAGTTGAGTCTTAAACAGCGTATGGATCCACCTGGATCCATGGGCTTGGGCCTATTGACGAGACGCCTAATGCCAAGTGATTTTCTTATTGTTCCTGCACGAAACACAATCCTTTTTTTTTTTTTTTGAGAGAGAAATAAACACCATCATTTTGCTACCAAAAGAACAAAAAAATGAAACCCCTAATGCCAAGTGATTTTCTGATTGTTGATGTACATGGACCTACTAAAGAAAAGAACTGAATGAAAAATTACAGAGTTGGGAATGTCATTACTACAATGGTTTCTCCTTGCCATCAAGGGATGGCCGCATGACCATTATGCCAACTATGCCTCTCTCACCCCGAAAACTAAGGAGTGACCTTTTACTACAGAGTTTGGAATACGATCGAGTAGCATGGCTCCATTGACTCCTGGTGGAGTACGCTCACTTCAAATATCAGTTCCAACATGTAATACCCCGCAGTTATAAGACTCGAGAGGGTAGATTTAGGAATTTGCATTTGTGCATTCATGCATCTTTTGGCAAAATCCAGATAATTTTCGCGCTTTTGTGTTAAAAGAGGCATAGGGTCGATACCAGACGAGTGTCGATGACCTAGGAGTCAGACATCGACAGTTAGCCGAGGTGTATCGATAAACCCTATTCTATTTTACAAAAACCCTAACACTTTTATTTCAAAGTGATGATTTGATTTTTTGACATGACTTAAGTATGAAATCAAATATTCTTTAACTCATCTCATTCTTTCACACACACAAGTCATATTCACAAGTAAGTAAAATAAATGTTTATGGATGGAAACATCCATTTCATTTACCAAATCAAATAACACAATGTTTACTCACATGTTGGAATTGATTTCACATAAGAATAAGACATTTATTTTCACCACATTATGAAGCCATGTCACATATCACACTCACATGGTCATTTACAAATTCATAAGAGGAGTTCAATTACATCTCAATTCATGGATACAAATCCATATCCATATACAAGTCACATACTCATTGTGACTACATTCTTACACTCATAATTACAACCCGAATTACAAATGTTACCCAAATATAAACCTTACAATGTTGATCTATTACAAAAGGGAGTAAATAAAATCCTAAACTAAATTCTTCACTTGTCTTTGCTTGGAGTCTTCAACCTGCAAGAACAAACATCAAAAACAAAAGAAAATGGTGTTAAGATTAAAATGTTGCCAACACCATTTGGTGCTGGCATATTAGTATAGAAAATATGGTTTTAATGCCTAACCAAAACTATGGTTTGGTTAGACAGAGTGGAAATGCAAATATAATCCTGAGGCAACAAACAAGGGACTGATCTATGATCATGCTCTTATCAAATCCGAAGGCAACTTAAGGGGCAAAGGCTTAGCACATAATAGATTTAACTTCAGGCAACAATAGGCAACATGTGCTTTCGAGCAACTGATCACAAGACCATACATAAGAGAGGCAACATAATTCACATTTCCATTTGGTAAAACCAGAAGATCAAATGCAAATAAATCCAGCAAATGAAATGGTATCACACTTGCCATTAATTGACAAGTGGATCCTTAAACCCACTTATTAAGCTAACAATGAGCTTAATTGGCCACACACTTGAGTTTAATTAGCAAACCGACTATTTTTAGCATCCCCAATTCTCAGCCAAGCATTGCCACATAGAAATCTGGACCAGATAGGAACAATGAGTCAAGAATGACTCATAGCTATCACCAGGGGGAGATGAACTGCGCAGCAGCAGAGCTAAGCTGATCTCCTAGGTGAAAAGGAGTGCAGGAATGAGTCAAATAGAGCAGCTCGAGGCAAAGAGGGCCACTGCAAGCAGGTTAGTCACCACAGCCCAATTATCCTGGTGTCACAAGCACAGGAGTGCCCAAAATTGTATAAATATAGACCCAAGCCGCAGCCACCAGCACACACAACTTCACAGCAACCACAATACACACAGTGCACAACCATCATCACATCCAGATCACAAATCTATCTGTTCTTCACCAAGAACACACACCAGCCACTAGCCAAGCATGGAGATTACCTAAAACCATCCACCACAAGCCACTAAGCCCTAGAAGGAGGCCAGTAGCAAGAAGAACCACAAGAAGCAGGCCTGGAGGTTGAACCTTAGAGCAAGATTCAGATTCTACCGTAGCTTTATCTGCTCTACACCCAAGGTTGTTAAACTTTCAAGCTAGAGAGTGATTAGCAGGTTCTGTGAATGACATAACCATGCTTGAGTGATTAAATAAGCATCTGTTCTTAACAGAGCCTTGCTCAGCAAGGTGTGGTGCTTTAAAATAATGAAATTGCAAGCAGAGTACATCTGTGTGTGCAAAGTATAGGACTGAGTGAGACAGGGAGTGATGTTGTGTGCAAAAGCATATTGATTGAGCATTCACAGAAGCACAGGGAGGATTTAGTGTAGTATCTGTTCTTATCTTGTTGCACAACACATCACCACATGACAGTGAACAAGCAGAGCTGGATTAACTGATCATATCCAAGTTATACACTTGGAAGAAGCGCAGGAAAACATAAAAAAGCATCTCTAATCAAGCAAGTTGTTGTGTAACTCAACATGGAGGCATCACAACAAGCAAACATGACTAAATCATGCTCTAAATCGACTAAATCATCACTGCTAGTACTACAACTAGCTCAGAAATAATTTCCTACACTTTTATCTTGTCAGAGAGCAAGAGCTGCTTTTCACATCAATTCCAGAGATAAACGGGATGATTCATACATGCATGATTCATCCCAAATACCTCTACAGCAAGCACAAGAGGGTGGCAGTGCACAAAATCGAGCTTGAAGCTCAATTAATTCCTCTGTTCATCATGGACCGAATTAAGGTTTGAACAAAGTTCAGATCAAGGCCATGAGCAGTTAGCAGAGAGGGTCGAGGTGGTGTAGCAGAGGAGAAGTAGAACTTACCAGGCGTCCATGGCCGTAGCTCCACGGCGGCGAGGCAGAGCTCGCGCTACCGGTGGAGGGGGCGCAAGGAGGTAGAGGTACACACCATCACCACACCATGGCGGCACAGGGGGCAAGCCCTGCGCCCAGCCATGGCGAGCACGACGGAGAAGACGAGCACATGGCCAGGGCGAACCCTAACCCTAGGGCAAAGGGGATGCGCGCGGCCACGAGAGGAAGCAACGCCCAAATCGCTCCGGTGAGGAGGAAGAGAGGAGCGAGGGGAGTGTTTTGCCCCACACCACGGCGGCGGAGACGGCCGAGTTGGCCGGGGCAAGGCGGCGACGGCGTCGGCGACATGAACGCCTGGGTGAGGTCGGGCTCGGGCACGAGAGAGAGAGAGAGAGAGAGAGAGAGAGAGAGAGAGAGAGAGAGAGAGAGAGAGAGAGAGAGAGAGAGAGAGAGAGAGAGAGAGAGAGAGAGAGAGAGAGAGAGAGAGGGAGAGAGAGAGAGAGTGGCTCGGGTCGGTTGACCGACCGAGCCAGGCTCGAGGTTGACCTGGCTCAACCAAGTGGAGCCAGGGGCATTTTGATAATTTCACTCAAGAAAAATTCAAAACTTCCATAAGCTTTTAAAAATTCAAATAAAATCCTAAAAATACAAATAAAATATGTAGACATATCAGCAGAAAATAATCTATCCAAATAAAATGTTACTTTGAATTTTTGAAAAAGATTTCTAGAAGCAAAAATTCAAAGGATCCTTAAGTGGAAATGACTTTGAAATATTCCAAAATATTTTCAAAAGTATATAATATGGGAAAATTATGTATCAAGTTCAATATATGATTTGAACTACACTAAGACTGTCATGTTACTCATCCTACCTAAAGTACATATCAAATCATCAAAAGAAATCCTTAACAAAATTCTGGGGAATTTTGGGAAAGAATAAAAAAATCATCTCATTATATGCATATTGGCATGTACTCCCTCCGTCTCAAAATATAAGGCGCCCTTTAATTCCGCTGGTCAATGCCTTGTAACTTTGACCATGATTTGTACTTATAATATGTACCCAAATTATTATAAAGATATATGAAATTAAATAATTTTGCAAGACGAATCCAACGGTATCATATATACATTCTCATTCAATATATTTTGATATATATTGGTGGTCAAAGTTGAGTGTCAAAGACCACCTTAAAAATAGCGCGCCTTGTATTTTGACACGGAGGGAGTATTTGGTTTTTCAACATTGTCTCATACAGACAATGATATTGATTTTCAGAACACGAAGGTCCCAATTCGTCGGAAGCTTTAGACTGCATTACCTGTCAGTCTCAAGGCAAGTTCCAACTTGCATGTCCTATTGATTATTTTATCAAAGTAATTACAAAGTACTATGGTTTATCATTGCATGAAAAAGAAAAACCTATTTTCGAATGATGTGAAATGCTATACATATATGGTTGGCTGGCAGTGGAACCACGGATTGATGTTGTGGTGGAGGTTCCACTGTATGGGAAAGTATGTACCTAGGATTAATAACCCATGGCCCAGTGATCCTTGCGCCGTATTGAAGCATCAGCCAACAGATTCACTATGGATGGGCTCGTCAGAGGTTTCTTCCTCGTTCGCATATCCTCGGCAGGCTATTACCTGGTTGCGTCCGTTGCGGCGGCCAACTGCGTGGAAGCGCGTGACCTTCCCACCTGACGGGGTGACTGGAATAGAAGCTCGGGAGGGGTGGCGGGCCAGTGGTCTTAGTTACCAGCCGCGTCACAAATGGGCGGATATGCGTTGTGCGGGGAGCGACTCCACATGACTTGTTGCCCTGAGTTCTGGCTATAGCACACATGGTGTGCGAAGAGAGCAAAAGGAGCCAGGCTGCTGTTGGGTAAAGTGGTGCAGCTCTGCAGAGTTAAACAAAGAAATTGTGACTGTCACATCCTTGTTCCAGGAGGGAACTACAGACCGCAGCGGGAAAGGCATCCCAAGTGATGACTATAAACCCGTGGAGGCTGGGGGCATAGTTTTCTAAAATAAAATGGACCTTTTCCTAAAAATGTTTTACAAAATTGCATATCATCCATGACTTTTTGGTCAGGATGGTAGATAGTGCATCATACACTTTATCATCTATTATTTGAACTTGCTGGGTAACGCTAGTGTTGCTCACCCTTTTCCTCCGTTGATCTCTGCTTAGACTCTGATGAGATCGCTGAAGACGACTTTGGAGCATATCATGCCGACGAGGTGTATTTTGAAGCACCTGATCTGTCTGGAGGAATAGAAGGCGTCGACTACATCATCGCCTACGGAGCCGACGACGCCGAAGAGGAGGAGGTGGAGACTTAAAGTTATCATAGTAGGAACCTGGCCGAGTCAGACTAGACTAGTACTACTTAGCGGCTGAGCCAAGATGGTTCTTAGTTTGCTGTTTTCTATCGCTTGTAGGTTGACTCCTGTCAACATCGCAATAATAGACATTCCTCCCATGTCAGAGGAAGACGTCGATGTTTTTATGCATTTCTGGCTTGTAATCTTTAGCAGTGTGTAATAAAGTGGACCCGCAATGTTTCTGTTGTACTACTCTGAGTGATGTAATATTTACGGATTAGTCCTTCCGTGGGTGTTATGTCAACGACTTGTACACTACAATATGCAGTGGTGTGCTGGGTCACCGCAGATGGTATCAGAGCAATTGCTAGACCTTAGGTTGGAAACCTATTAAAGGGAAAAACCTGTAGGTGTGCGAGGCCTTAGAATGAATTGAGTTTTAATTTGTTATGATTGATATTCACTTGAGAATAGCATTATCATGCAATTATTACTTCATTTCAATTCTGATATCCTTTTTGGCTATAACAGCTAGGATGGAGAAACGAGGTCCCAGGAGGTCGGTTCGTGTGAGAGATGCTGAGTTGGGCAAGGGTGTTTTTCGGGGAAGCTGGGCGGAAATGCTTCAGCAACTGATCTATTTTCTTGGTATCAAAACCAAGGTGATAGTGAAAGTGATGAGTTTTTACGATGGATCAATTTTAGCCCTGTACCGTGTAGCACTCAAGTTACCACCTGAACTTAAGATGGGATTCAAAATGCCCTTTGGAGAAGCGAAGAATGTGGAAGTAGCTTTCCAGATTGCTGCTGTCAGAGCAGTTACTGAGATAAGGACATCCAAGAGTTATGCGTTGGTGGAAACACCGTTTAACGCTATTCCGAGTGCGAATTACCGGCTTGAGGGTCCAGTGGATTATAAGGCTTTCCTGAAAACTAATCCACGTGATGTGGCTGAGTTCATGGACAGTTGTCTTAAGATGATTCGGGCGTATCATAAGACGTTCGGAGTAGTAGCTGGAGAGGTAGAAGCCATGATAGAGCAGTACTCCAGTCCTGAAGTTATTCAGGAAAAGTGTGATATACTGAGGTATGAAGCAGAGAAGGGATACACTGATCCACCACCCACACCAACTAGGTATGTGGAGGAAGTAGAACCCGATACCCCAATTTATCCTGACTATACACCACCACACTCTGGTTATGTTTAGTTGAGGAAGAGAAGGAATGGCAGAATTGGGAACCTGAAGTACCAAGTGCCACAGGTTGGGATGAAGAACCTTATCAGGGTACACAGAGTGATCCCATAAGAATTCCAGGAGATCCGGGAGAGCCGGAAGTTACTAGTCATACCCCTAGGAGGAAGGCTAGAGTTGGTGAGTCAAGTAAGCCAATAAAAATAGATTCTGAGGAGGAAGATGAGGAATGGAAGTATGCGTACGAGACCAAGTACTACCCGAAGACGGAGAAGGGAGACGAATCACGAGGGTATTTTAATAACTTTGAGGCTGTACCAACTGGGTACGATGATGGAGGCGAGGGTTATGGAGATGAGGAGGTTTACGATGGGGAAGCAGCGGCATACAAGTATCTTGATAGTTACTTCGCCATGACGGATATGACGTTAGAAGCAAGCCCATCTGACCCTGAATATCAGCCTACCATTAATGTGAAGTTACCCGGGATTCTCAGGAGGACCAGGCGTAACTGTCACTGGAAGCCTGGGAAGTATGCGGAAAAGTGAAGAAGAGCAGGACGGAGTGAAGCAGTAGTTGTGTAATATGTTAATATAGGGTATTGTACGTGTATTGTAAGGACGCTGGTAGCAATAAGTGAGACCTACTCACTTTTAGAGTGTGTTACTATTATGTACCCATGTTTGTAATCCTACATGTATAATACATGGTATATGTTTGAAAAGTTTTGTGTTCTTTGGATTTTTCTGTTTTCCATTGTTTGACTAGTACTTGTGCATGGAATAGGACTCGAAGTGCATATGCATAATGTAATGGAGAGTTCTGATTCGATGTAACAGGACTAGAGGGTAATGGCGTACATCGGTGAGGAGAGTGATGTGCAGAGGCAAGAACGTGAACTTAAGGAGAAGCAAGATGCAGATGCAGGAGGAATACCACAACCACCAAGGCCAATCACGGAGCAAAGTTTCATGCAGTATATGCAGATGGTGGAAGAAGGCAGGCGCCAAGACCAGGAAAGGCAGAATAAATTTCTGCAAGATTTGCTGGAAATACAGGCAGGACGAGGAAGGGATGAAGTACTTAAAGGAGTGACTCTATCAGATTTCCAAAATGCTAGACCTATACCATTTGCAAGAGCTCCAGAACCTATGGACGCAGAAGATTGGGTGGCAGATACTGAACGAAAGCTCAACACAGTTGGATGTTGTGATGAGAGAAGGTTAGGTATGCAACTCATTTGCTTACCGGACCAGCAGCATCATGGTGGGAAGCCATAGTGGCAACACTACCTGCTGATCATGTTGTAACTTGGGAGGAGTTTAAGAAGAGGTTTAGGGAAGCACATGTTCCTGAAAGTATTATGGAATTAAAAAGGAGGGAGTTTGAGAATCTGAGACAGAATGAGTTACCTGTTGGACGTTATGTCAGTGCGTTCAACATATTGTCAAGGTATGCATTAGATGAAGTAGACACTGAGGAGAAAAGGAAGAAGAGATTCATGAAGGGTCTGAGTCCTTTTATGAAGATGCAGTTGAGGTTGACTAAACCAAAGGAGTTTCAGGAGCTGGTAGATGCAGCAATAACATTGGAGGATGATTATAAGTTACTCCAGGAAGAAAGAAGGAAGAAAGCAAGGATGGAACCAAGGAAGTTTCAAGTCCAACGACAACCACCAAATCTACGTTTTAGGCCTAAGCTTAGAACTGAAGGAAGGAAACCTATTCCACGAAGCTTCAATCCTGTTAACAATTTGATATGCAATAATTGTGGAATGAGAGGACATCTGATGAAGGATTGTCAGAAGCCCAAATCATCTGTTTTGGATGTGGACAAGCTGGACATATCAAGCCTGATTGTCCAAATAAACAGAATCAACAATAAGCCGAGGAACTGGTGGAGGAAATAACCAAGGTGGAGGAGGATTCAAGCCAAGGAATGGAGGATTTGGAAGGAATGCAGCAGATAAGGGCAAAGGGAAGCCATATGGAAGGCTGAATTGCACCAGTTTGGAGCAAGTCAACAACACCGACAACGTGGTGATCGGTACGCTCAAAATTCTTTCTCATCCTGGCAAAGTTTTGTTTGATACTGGAGCTACTACATCTTTTATTTCGCAACAATTTGTGGATGCATATGGGATTAGATGTCAGCCGTTAGAAGTACCCATAACGGTCATGTCGGCCGGGGGAAAATTGTTAGTAACGCAAGTCAAAATGGATCAAGTAATTATGATCTGTGATCGCGTATATGACGCTGATTTGCTAGTAATTCCCATGAAAGATATAGCAGTCATCTTAGGGATGGACTGGTTATCTGATCATGGAGCTCAAATAGATTGTGCAGAAAAGACAGTGTCTTTGAGAGGACCAGGAGGTATGAGAACAGTATACCAAGGGGATAAGCATAGTCAGTTAAGAGCAGATTTACAGTTGAATGCTATGAAGGAAGCAAAGATTGGAGAAATCCCAGTGGTTAAAGAATTTCAGGATGTTTCCAGATGAGTTACCAGGGATGCCACCGGATCGTGAAATTGAGTTTACCATAGATTTGATTCCTGGTACAGCACCTATTGCACAAGCACCATATAAGATGGGTCCCAAGGAATTGGTACAACTCAAAGAGCAATTAGACGAGTTGGAAGATAAAGGTTTTATAAGAGAAAGTGTATCACCTTGGGGATCACCAGTAATATTTGTGGATAAAAGAGATGGAGGAAGAAGAATGTGTGGAGATTTTCGTAACCTGAATAGTGTGACCATTAAGAATAAATACCCGTTGCCAAGGATACAAGATTTGTTTGATCAAGTAAGAGGAGCAGGGGTATTTTCTAAAATAGATTTGAGGTCAGGATACCACCAGATAAAGATTAAACCTGAGGATATTCCCAAAACAGCATTTGTGTCAAGATATGGACATCATGAGTATTTAGTAGTACCATTTGGTTTAACCAATGCACCAGCAATATTCATGAACTTGATGAACAAGATTTTCATGCCATACTTGGACAAGTTTGTGATAGTGTTCATTGATGATATATTGGTCTATTCCAAAACCAAGGAAGATCATGCACAACACTTAAGTATTGTGTTACAGACACTAAGGGAACATCAGTTATATGCCAAATTTAGTAAGTGTGAGTTTGGTTGGATCAAGTGGAATTTCTTGGTCATGTGATCAGTAAAGAAGGGATTGCAGTCAATCCGGAGAAAGTAAAAGCAGTATTGGAATGGGAAGCACCCAAGAACCCTAAGGAAATTAGAGGATTTTTGGGAATGGCCGGATATTATCGGAGATTTATTGAAGGATTTTCTAAGATAGCCGGGCCAATGACAAAGTTACTCAGAAAGAATGTTCCATTTGAATGGACAGAGAAGTGTGAAAAAGTTTCCAAGAACTCAAAGAAAAGAACAACAGCACCTGTGTTAGCAGTACCAGAAACTGGAAAAGTTTATACAGTATATTGTGATGCATCTAAAAATGGATTAGGTTGTGTATTGATGCAAGATCGCAAGGTAATTGCTTACGGATCAAGGCAGTTAAAGCCACATGAACTTAACTATCCTACACATGATTTGGAGTTAGCAGCAGTAGTTTATGCTTTAAAGCAATGGAGACATTTTCTTTATGGAGAAAGGTGTGAATTATATACGGATCATAAGAGTTTGAAATACTTCTTCACACAAAAGGAATTGAATATGAGGCAGAAGAGATGGTTAGAGTTAATCAAGGATTATGACTTGACAATAAACTATACTCCAGGAAAAGCCAATGTAGTGGCAGATGCATTAAGTCGTAAAGTGAATTGTAATCCTTTGATGGAAGAAGGAATGCCTAAGGAATTGAGGAATGAGATACAAAAGCTGGTATTGAAATCTGGGAAGGTCCAGAGTTGAATAGTATTGCAGCTATGGAAGTTATTGAAGAAACAGAGATGGAATTGAAAGAAAATATTCTTTATCGGCAAAGAGAAGATGAGTTCATAGCTGAAGAAATCCGTAGGATTAAAGAAGGTAGAAGATCTGAATTCACTTTGAAGCCAGAAACTGATTCATTATGGTATCATGGTAGAATATGTGTTCCAGATATCCAAGAGATTAAGAGCATAATTTTGAAAGAAGCACATGAAACACCATATTCTATACATCCAGGTAGTACTAAGATGTACATGGATTTGAAGAAGACATTTTGGTGGAATAATATGAAAAGGAGATTGCAAGATATGTTGCAGAATGTCATACTTGTAGACAAGTAAAGCGGAACATCAGAGTCCCGCAGGATTATTACAACCATTACCAATTCCCAAATGGAAATGGGAAGAATCAGTATGGATTTTATCACAGGTTTACCCAAAACAAGAGAAATAAGGATTCTATATGGGTAATTGTGGATAGATTGACAAAGAGTGCTCATTTCTTAGCCGTTAACCAGAAAGACACGCAGCACAGTTGACCGAACAGTATGTGAAGGAAATAGTTAGTAAGCATGGAGTTCCACAAAGTATTGTATCGGATCGTGGATCCATATTCACTTCAGCCTTTTGGAAACATCTTCACAAACAGTTGGGTTCAAATTTACAGTACAGTACGCATATCACCCCAAACAGGTGGACAGACTGAAGAACAAATCAAATCTAGAAGACATGTTGAGAGCTTGTGTTCTTGATTTTGGAGGATCATGGGATGAACACTTAGCATTAGCTGAATTTTCTTATAACAACAGTTATCAAAGTAGTATTCAGATGGCACCATTTGAAGCTTATATGGGAGGAAGTGTAGATCTCCAATATGTTGGTTTGAAGTAGGAGAAAAAAAGAATTTGCACCTGAGTATATAAAGGAACAACAACAGATTGTTGATATTATAAGAGATCGTCTCAAAATAGCTCAGAGTAGACAGAAGAGTTATGCTGATCTTTCGAGAAGACAGTGGGAGCCAGAGATACAAGATATGGTATATCTGAGAGTTAGTCCTACCAAAGGAGTAAAGAGATTTGGAGTAAAAGGAAAGTTGAGTCCCAGATACATAGGACCATTTAGAATTTAAGCCGGAAGGTGAAGTAGCCTATGAATTGGAATTACCTGCTATATTATCACAAGTTCACAATGTGTTCCATGTATCTCAACTCAAGAAGTGTTTGAAACCACCAGAAGGACCAATTGAGTTTGAAAAGCTGAATTTAAAGCCAGACCTATCATATGAGGAACAGCCTGAGAAGATACTGAGGGAGAATTGGAAAAGATTAAGGAATAGAGCAATCAAGTTTTGCTTTGTTCAATGGAAGAACCACTCAGAGCAAGAAGCAACTTGGGAAAAAGAAGAAGATTTGCGACGAGATTACCCACAGTTGTTCAGGTACCCAGAAAAGAAACTTCGGGACGAAGTTTAGTTTAAGGGGGAGAGGATGTAATACCCCGCAGTTATAAGACTCGAGAGGGTAGATTTAGGAATTTGCATTTGTGCATTCATGCATCTTTTGGCAAAATCCAGATAATTTTCGCGCTTTTGTGTTAAAAGAGTCATAGGGTCGATACCAGACGAGTGTCGATGACCTAGGAGTCAGACATCGACAGTTAGTCGAGGTGTATCGATAAACCCTATTCTATTTTACAAAAACCCTAACACTTTTATTTCAAAGTGATGATTTGATTTTTGACATGACTTAAGTATGAAATCAAATATTCTTTAACTCATCTCATTCTTTCACACACACAAGTCATATTCACAAGTAAGTAAAATAAATGTTTATGGATGGAAACATCCATTTCATTTACCAAATCAAATAACACAATGTTTACTCACATGTTGGAATTGATTTCACATAAGAATAAGACATTTATTTTCACCACATTATGAAGCCATGTCACATATCACACTCACATGGTCATTTACAAATTCATAAGAGGAGTTCAATTACATCTCAATTCATGGATACAAATCCATATCCATACACAAGTCACATACTCATTGTGACTACATTCTTACACTCATAATTACAACCCGAATTACAAATGTTACCAAATATAAACCTTACAATGTTGATCTATTACAAAAGGGAGTAAATAAAATCCTAAACTAAATTCTTCACTTGTCTTTGCTTGGAGTCTTCAACCTGCAAGAACAAACATCAAAAACAAAAGAAAATGGTGTTAAGATTAAAATGTTGCCAACACCATTTGGTGCTGGCATATTAGTATAGAAAATCTGGTTTAATGCCTAACCAAAACTATGGTTTGGTTAGACAGAGTGGAAATGCAAATATAATCCTGAGGCAACAAACAAGGGACTGATCTGTGATCATGCTCTTATCAAATCCGAAGGCAACTTAAGGGGCAAAGGCTTAGCACATAATAGATTTAACTTCAGGCAACAATAGGCAACATGTGCTTTCGAGCAGCTGATCACAAGACCATACATAAGAGAGGCAACATAATTCACATTTCCATTTGGTAAAACCAGAAGATCAAATGCAAATAAATCCAGCAAATGAAATGGTATCACACTTGCCATTAATTGACAAGTGGATCCTTAAACCCACTTATTAAGCTAACAATGAGCTTAATTGGCCACACACTTGAGTTTAATTAGCAAACCGACTATCTTTAACATCCCCAATTCTCAGCCAAGCATTGCCACATAGAAATCTGGACCAGATAGGAGCAATGAGTCAAGAATGACTCATAGCTATCACCAGGGGGAGATGAACTGCGCAGCAGCAGAGCTGAGCTGATCTCCTAGGTGAAAAGGAGTGCAGGAATGAGTCAAATAGAGCAGCTCGAGGCAAAGAGGGCCACTGCAAGCAGGTTAGTCACCACAGCCCAATTATCCTGGTGTCATAAGCACAGGAGTGCCCAAAATTGTATAAATATAGACCCAAGCCGCAGCCACCAGCACACACAACTTCACAGCAACCACAATACACACAGTGCACAACCATCATCACATCCAGATCACAAATCTATCTGTTCTTCACCAAGAACACACACCAGCCATTAGCCAAGCATGGAGATTACCTAAAACCATCCACCACAAGCCACTAAGCCCTAGAAGGAGGCCAGTAGCAAGAAGAACCACAAGAAGCAGGCCTGGAGGTTGAACCTTGGAGCAAGATTCAGACTCTACCGTAGCCTATCTGCTCTACACCCAAGGTTGTTAAACAAGCTAGAGAGTGATTTAGCAGGTTCTGTAAATGACAGAACCATGCTTGAGTGATTAAATAAGCATCTGTTCTTAACAGAGCCTTGCTCAGCAAGGTGTGGTGCTTAGAATAATGAAATTGCAAGCAGAGTACATCTGTGTGTGCAAAGTATAGGACTGAGTGAGACAGGGAGTGATGTTGTGTGCAAAAGCATATTGATTGAGCATTCACAGAAGCACAGGGAGGATTTAGTGTAGTATCTGTTCTTATCTTGCACAACACATCACCACATGACAGTGAACCAGCAGAGCTGGATTAACTGATCATATCCAAGTTATACACTTGGAAGAAGCACAGGAAAGCATAAAAAAGCATTTAATCAAGCAAGTTGCTGTGTAACTCAACATGGAGGCATCACAGCAAGCAAACATGACTAAATCATGCTCTAAATCACTAAATCATCACTGCTAGTACTACAACTAGCTCAGAAATAATTTCCTACACTTTTATCTTGTCAGAGAGCAAGAACTGCTTTCACATCAATTCCAGAGATAAACGGGATGATTCATACATGCATGATTCATCCCAAATACCTCTACAGCAAGCACAAGAGGGTGGCAGTGCACAAAATCGAGCTTGAAGCTCAATTAATTCCTCTGTTCATCATGGACCGAATTAAGGTTTGAACAAAGTTCAGATCAAGGCCATGAGCAGTTAGCAGAGAGGGTCGAGGTGGTGTAGCAGAGGAGAAGTAGAACTTACCAGGCGTCCATGGCCGTAGCTCCACGGCGGCGAGGCAGAGCTCGCGCTACCGGTGGAGGGGGCGCAAGGAGGTAGAGGTACACACCATCACCACACCATGGCGGCACAGGGGGCAAGCCCTGCGCCCAGCCATGGCGAGCACGACGGAGAAGAAGAGACACGGCCGGGCGAACCCTAACCCTAGGGCAAAGGGGATGCGCGCGGCCACGAGAGGAAGCAACGCCCAAATCGCTCCGGTGAGGGGAAGAGAGGAGCGAGGGGAGTGTTTTGCCCCACACCACGGCGGCGGAGACGGCCGGAGTTGGCCGGGGCAAGGCGGCGACGGCGCTGGCGACATGAACGCCTGGGTGAGGTCGGGCTCGGGCACGAGCGAGAGAGAGAGAGAGAGAGAGAGAGTGGCTCGGGTCGGTTGACCGACCGAGCCAGGCTCGAGGTTAACCTGGCTCAACCAAGTGGAGCCAGGGGCATTTTGGTAATTTCACCAAGAAAAATTCAAAACTTCCATAAGCTTTTAAAAATTCAAATAAAATCCTAAAAATACAAATAAAATATGTAAACATATCAGCAGAAAATAATCTATCCAAATAAAATGTTACTTTGAATTTTTGAAAAAGATTTCTAGAAGCAAAAATTCAAAGGATCCTTAAGTGGAAATGACTTTGAAATATTTCAAATATTTTCAAAAGAAAATAATATGGGAAAATTATGTATCAAGTTCAAATATTATTTGAACTACATTAGACTGTCATGTTACTCATCCTACCTAAATACATCAAATCATCAAAAGAAATCCTTAACAAAATTCTGGGGAATTTTGGGAAAGAATAAAAATCATCTCATTATATGCATATTGGCATGTATTTGGTTTTTCAACATTGTCTCATACAGACAATGATATTGATTTTCAGAACACGAAGGTCCCAATTCGTCGGAAGCTTTAGACTGCATTACCTATCAGTCTCAAGGCAAGTTCCAACTTGCATGTCCTTGATTGATTATTTTTATCAAAGTAATTACAAAGTACTATGGTTTATCATTGCATGAAAAAGAAAAACCTATTTTCGAATGATGTGAAATGCTATACATATATGGTTGGCTGGCAGTGGAACCACGGATTGATGTTGTGGTGGAGGTTCCACTGTATGGGAAAGTATGTACCTAGGATTAATAACCCATGGCCCAGTGATCCTTGCGCCGTATTGAAGCATCAGCCAACAGATTCACTATGGATGGGCTCGTCAGAGGTTTCTTCCTCGTTCGCATATCCTCGGCAGGCTATTACCTGGTTGCGTCCGTTGCGGCGGCCAACTGCGTGGAAGCGCGTGACCTTCCCACCTGACGGGGTGACTGGAATAGAAGCTCGGGAGGGGTGGCGGGCCAGTGGTCTTAGTTACCAGCCGCGTCACAAATGGGCGGATATGCGTTGTGCGGGGAGGCGACTCCACATGACTTGTTGCCCTGAGTTCTGGCTATAGCACACATGGTGTGCAAAGAGAGCAAAAGGAGCCAGGCTGCTGTTGGGTAAAGTGGTGCAGCTCTGCAGAGTTAAACAAAGAAATTGTGACAGTCACATCCTTGTTCCAGGAGGGACTACAGACCGCAGCGGGAAAGGCATCCCAAGTGATGACTATAAACCCGTGGAGGCTGGGGGCATAGTTTTCTAAAATAAAATGGACCTTTTCCTAAAAATGTTTTACAAAAGATTGCATATCATCCATGACTTTTTGGTCAGGATGGTAGATAGTGCATCATACACTTTATCATCTATTATTTGAACTTGCTGGGTAACGCTAGTGTTGCTCACCCTTTTCCTCCGTTGATCTCTGCTTAGACTCTGATGAGATCGCTGAAGACGACTTTGGAGCATATCATGCCAACGAGGTGTATTTTGAAGCACCTGATCTGTCTGGAGGAATAGAAGGCGTCGACTACATCATCGCCTACGGAGCCGACGACGCCGAAGAGGAGGAGGTGGAGACTTAAAGTTATCTTAGTAGGAACCTGGCCGAGTCAGACTAGATTAGTACTACTTAGCGGCTGAGCCAA
The DNA here is from genome assembly GCA_947311845.1 of Poa pratensis. Taxonomy (NCBI): domain Eukaryota; kingdom Viridiplantae; phylum Streptophyta; class Magnoliopsida; order Poales; family Poaceae; genus Poa; species Poa pratensis. The sequence goes on along the minus strand of CAMZMU010000069.1, from coordinate 5,810,933 downwards.
GATGGTTCTTAGTTTGCTGTTTTCTATCGCTTGTAGGTTGACTCCTGTCAACATCGCAATAATAGACATTCCTCCCATGTCAGAGGAAGACGTCGATGTTTTTATGCATTTCTGGCTTGTAATCTTTAGCAGTGTGTAATAAAGTGGACCCGCAATGTTTCTGTTGTACTACTCTGAGTGATGTAATATTTACGGATTAGTCCTTCCGTGGGTGTTATGTCAACGACTTGTACACTACAATATGCAGTGGTGTGCTGGGTCACCGCACAACACGGCCCAGGCCAGAAGCGGGAGAATCATTTATGTCATGTGGAATGTTTGGAAAGAGAGGAATCGAAGCATCTTCAACGCGGCACGTCTCACTTATCTTGAGGTCGCCTTTTTGGCTTTTCAGGAGGTAGGCCAAATTCTTAGTGTGTTGCACCCTACGGGGTCAGGGGTCAGCGGGAGTTTTACCGTTTTGGGCGTAATTGTTGTTCTCTTCTGTCTTAATGAATAGGCAGCGCTCCTGTCGCGTTTTCGCAAAGAAAAAGATACTACAATGGTTTTCCAAAGACTATCTCAGGTTGTAAATGGCATCTATGCAATAGCTAGCCCATGTAAATAGGATATTTTCAATGTAGGAAGAAGAAAATAAAGAGATGGCAGAGGTTACCAATTCATGTGCATCTGGTTCGGCCACCACCCCTCAACAGGGTTTAAGGAAGCTCGAAGAGAAGAGCGAGATAAGTTCATTGTAGCTAGAACATGGTGCTCGTGAACTTTATGCATGGTCTCATGGAGCCAGCAGGCAGCTAGCTTGTTAGCTTGCTGGTACTGGCCACTGACCAGGTTATCTTCTCTGCGCGCTTTCCAGTCGTTCTCCGACTCCGAGTGATAACACTGCATTGCTCGACAGTTCCTCGTTTCCCATCCGAAACCCCGAAAAAAGGCTTGGATAATCAGTCGGTCAGACATCACCGCATCTTCGATCTGTAGCTAATGTTCCGTTCGAGCTGGATTTGTTTGACTTTGTCTAGAAAAGATGTTTTTCTTTTCGAAAAGGGGAACATAGCCCGGCCTCTGCATTGTCCATAACAGATGCGTACGGATGAATTTTCATGCCCATTATATATGCACCAAGTAGTTGATTACGACTAAAAAATTGTATTGCAAGTTGCGTATAGCAGAACCCCTCTCAGACTAAGAGAGAGTAAACTAACAAGAACGAAGTGAGTTGCACCAGACGGTCGTATGTATAGTATATATGACATAAGATTCTACTGCAAGTAGAAAACGAAAGCACACTTAATTAACACGGATACCATTGCTTCAGTTGCAACGACGTGTTAGTGCCCGTATAATATTTCCTAGACAAGAAACGGAAAAACCATTGTGTTGGCCCAAGCATGAGAGGGCAAGAGCTAGCTAGAGCCTGGCAATCCAAAACCAAACTAAATGGGAATCACTACTGCAGATTTTTTTTCTCTCGAGAGGATTTAATTCAGGCTAGACCAACAAGTGGGATCAGAAGAAGGTAGAGTATATTCTTACACTATTTGATGAGACAGCACAGGGACAGTGCCAACACAACGCGGGATCTGTGCTTTCGGTTGGTTAAGAAAATGGAGTGACAGAGAGAAGACAAGCTAGCCCCAATAATCCCGTGTTATCTTAATACATTTGTCTTGTTTTAAATAACACGGGCAATATCTTTGTCAATTAGGGATTCAAATTATCCCAATACAACATGATGTGGACGCCCCTACCAACAAGCCTAGCTCGTCGTATCCGTCGTTGGGTATTTGGTTTAAACTATGTCCTACGGTACATGATGACCTTCTGAACAAATAGTTTAAACAACTGTGTAATCTGTGTTGTTTGATATGATCCTCCATGTGACCGGATCCGCGGTCGATGACACCAGCCGACCGTTCGCCGGTGAGGTCACTGCTGATCGACCGAGCAAATCATGCAGGTAAATTAGTATTATTATTTTGTGTGGGTGTGGTTAATTATTATTGTTTTAAATCTAACGACATCTATACTCTTCTTCCTTATAGGCAAGGTTTATTCATCTTTCCAGACCATACTCATGCACCCATCCGTCTACAACAGTTGACGAGTCACTGACCAGCATGCCTGAATTACAATGGAAGTTATCAAGAAAGGTGCGAGGACAGTGACAAGCTGAGCTTGTCTGTATCTGCCTACCTAGTAGCGATAACGGATGGGCCAGTGCCCACCGAGAAAGTATCCGGAGTTATATAGATATGTAAATTTGCTAGTTCAAACTTACAATTGTTTATAAGTTATGAAAATGATAAATTCAACAATGAATTGTAGCAACGTTACTATTTATTGCTGATTTTGTTATTTTCATAGATCCATGGGACTAAATGCTCTCATTGTGGAAAACACATATCAAATGTCAAAAAATTCTGAAAAAGATATATTTTGTGACATGTGTAAAAAAGATAAAAATGTATGGTGAAAAGTTCTTTTGGGACATTTAAATTTGTCTTGTTACACAAAACATTAAAAAAAGTTTTTCAGAAATTCACTTTGGCACCTTGGTGCATATGATACTGTTATAGTTTTCAAAATTAAAATATACGAAAACACTTCGAACAAATCTAAAAAAAATTGGGCACAAACATATGCAAGTTTTCAACATCCGTGAATTTTTTTGGAAGGAAATAACACTTTATGTGGTCTGTCCAAAAAGACAAAATCTATGGCCGACACAGATTCTGTCTTTTTTGCACAGACCGCAGAAAATGTTATTTCCTTCCGAAATATTGCACAAATGTTGAACACTTGTATATCTTTGCGCCCAATTTTTTTTCAGATTTTTTGAAGTGTTTTTATATTTTTTAAATTTTGAAAATATATCAGGAGCATATGAACCGGGAGCCAAAACACCCCTCTTGCAAAAAATTAAGCGATGAATATAAAATGTCTGGATACCTATGATAATTTAAATTTGTATTTTTACACAAAACATAAGAAAAATAGTTTTTTGCAAAAAATTATGTGATGAATATAAAATGTCTGAATGCATCTTTGTAATATTTATTTGCAAACGGAGCTTGGCTCTGATGGTTGGGTTCCCTGTGGTGGAACCAGCCCACCCAGGTTCAAGTCCTAGACTTGGCATGGGCGTTTGCATTTACCTGGATTTATTCCAGGATTATCCGGCGCTATTCTTTCAGTGGTAGGTGACGTGCCCGTCAACAGCGAGGCGCCTGTGGTGACTTCGTCAACCTCAAGATCTGCCGGCTCAGTCCTTCAGAGGTGCTCATAGGGGTAGGGTGTGCGTGCGTGCGTTCATAGGGGTGAGTGTATGTGCGTATTTGTGAGCGTCTGTGTTGTACTGTGTTCTCAAAAAAAAAAATATTTGATATTTTTTCTGGATGCTCCCGTGAGCCAAAACATCATCCCATTTGATGTTGAACACACTTCATGTCGAATGTCTACGCAGTTGGAAGGAGGATTGGATCCAAATTTAGAGCCTCAGCCCACGAGCATCTGATACATTCTTCCCGCGGGCTCACCAAGGCCTGAAGCAGCGACAACGACCATTGGTCCATTGCCATCCGTGATCCACGACTAGCCGTCGCTTAAAACCAAGAAGGTACCTCGTCGTCGCAATCAAGCGCCTCCTAGACCTACAGGCCATTGCCATCAGTCAGCACGCCGGAGTCCAATGGCCACCGCCCGCCCACGGTGGAGGCCCTTCGCGCCCTCCTCACCCTCGCCGCCCTCCTCCGCGTCCTCCTCGCCCTCCTCCTCCTTCACGGCCACGCTGGACCCGCCGGCTGAGTTTCTCTGCCCCGTCTCCGGCACGCTCATGGCCGACCCCGTCATCGTCCCGCCGGGCCAGACACTCGAGCGCGCCTGCATCCAGGCCTGCGCCGCGCTCGCCTTCTACCCGCCCGCCCTCGCCGACCTCCCGTCCTCCCCGCTCGTGCTCATCCCCAACGTCGCGCTCCGCTCCGCGATACTCAACTGGTGCGACCGCCTCGGGCTTCCCCACCCTTCCCCGCTCTCCCTCGACACAGCCGGCGACATCGTCCGCCGCCTCATGCCGCCGACGTCGCCGCGCCAGGAGCAGAGGTCGCAGTCTCTGTACGGGTCTCCGCGCCAGGAGCAGAGGTCGCAGTTCAACTACGGGCCGCCGTCGCGCCAGGAGGAGAGGCCGCAGGTGAACTACGAGCCGCCGCTCCAGGAGGAGAGGTCGCAGTTTCAATACGGGCCGCCGCGCCAGGAGGATAGATCGCAGTTTCAGTACGCGCCGCCGCGCCAGGAGGAGAGGCCGCAGGTGAACTACGGGCGGCCACCAACGGCCGCCACCTCCGTCCGGACGAGAACTCGCTCCGTCTCTGGCGAGGACTTCGCTCAGGAGCCGAGGCAGAGGAGCGGTGATTCGGTGGAGGAGGAGATCATGGCCGTGCTCAACGCGGTGGACGGCACCAGCCCCGCTGAGCAGAAGGCGGCGATGGCGTCGCTGCGGCAGGCGACGCGGGAGACCAGGGAGTTGAGGCTGCAGCTTTGCACGCCGCGCCTCCTCGCGGCGCTCCGGCCGATGCTGCTGTCCGCGGACCCCGACCTCCAGGTCAACGCGGCGGCGGCCATGGTGAACCTGTCGCTCGAGGCCGAGAACAAGGTGCGGATCGTGCGGTCCGGGGCGGTGTCGCCGCTCGTCGACGTGCTCCGGATCGGCCACTCGGAGGCGCGCGACCACGCCGCCGGCGCGATCTACAGCCTCGCCGTGGAGGACGAGAACCGGGCCGCCATCGGCGTGCTCGGCGCGATCCAGCCGCTGCTGGAGCTCTTCGCGAGCGGTAGCGCGGGAACCCGCGCGCGGCGCGAGTCTGGCATGGCGCTGTACCACGTCTCCCTCGCCGGGATGAACCGGTCCAAGATCGCGCGCACGCCGAGGGTCGTGCGGACGCTGCTCGCCACGGCGGAGGCGCCGGACATCGGGAGCGACGCCGACGCCGCCGCGCTGCGGAAGCTGGCCGTGATGATCCTGGCGAACCTCGCCGGGTGCCCGGAAGGCCGGGCCGCGCTGATGGACGGCGGCGCGGTCGCCGCCGTCGCCAGGCTGATGCGCAGCGGCGCGGCCGCGCCGGGGAGCTCGGAGGAGGAGTACTGCATATCGGCGCTGTACGGGATGAGCAAGGGAAGCCTGAGGTTCCGTGGGCTGGCGCGCGCGGCCGGCGTCGAGGACGCGCTGGCGCCGGTGGTTGAGCTGCCGGGTGGCGGAGTCGGGCGCGACATGGCGCGGCGCACGCTCCGGGCGATGCGCGGGGAGGACGACGAGGTCGCGTTCACGGCGTCGGGCATCCTCGGGAGCCAGTGGGACGGCGCGAGCGTCGTGTCGGAGGGGCTGGTGTCGCTCCGGCGGCCGCCGCACCAGCGCGGCGGCAACCACGGCGCCGGGACAGGGCCGTCCGGGTCAAACACGACCCAGTTCTGACCAAGTCAAAAGTCGTCGCCTTTTGTTTATCCCCCCACACCCCATTATTTGCCCATACAGTTGTGGTGTTCCTGGAGCTGAATTCTTTTGTCCGAATTGAAGTGTAATTTTATATTGGATCTGTGTAGGTGTTCACGATGTGTGGAATTGTAATTATGATTAAAATCTCACTTGAGCACTGAACTTACAAATTGAGCAACCAAAGTTGCTGGTTATATGACTAAAATCTCAGGCCTAGTTTGGCAACAAAGTTTTTCTAAAACTAAGGTATTTCAATACCAAAGTATTTCAACGCGGCAAATCAATAATTTATTTTTCTCTCTTTTCTCAGTTTCGAAAAATGTGGGTGAGACCTCTTTCTCCAATATTTCAAAAAATCTACATTTTTGGGCAATACTTCAGTTTTAAAACCACATTATTTATTGGATCCAAACACCTTAAAGAATTCAATACTTCAGTATTTTCAGAAACCACAGTATTCTCTGTATACTTCAAAAATATTTTGATGCCAAACGGAGCCTCAGCTATTCTTCAGTTATGTTCAGGTTGTTTTTCACAGCCTTTTGATCCGAGAGAACCATATTTCCTTTGGTTTCTTCACGAAGCTATTTCCGATCGATTGTAACTGAATATTTTTTTTAGCCAGAGTGGTCTCCTTATGAAACACGCTATTTGTCTCATCAGGCACGTCTTAGGGTCGTGGAAGTGATCTTATTTCCTTGCTGATTCACTCTCACCATTTGCTGTCTCAGAAACATTATCTCTTGCTGACCGTCAATCATTGGTGTCTATGCCCAGGAACAGTTGGCATCTTTATCACAACCATTTGAACTGAAAAAGCATATTTTTGAATACAGAGTGAAGTACGAGAATCTGAAAAGTGAAAACCCCATCTTTTGGAATTGTTATTATGATTAAATTAGAAGATGCTGCTACTTGGTGTGGGTTTGTGACAGTGTCACATTTGCATTTTATCGTCACTCCTCGATGTTCTTTAGGGCATGGTTCTGTTATACTATCTTAGCTTTTGAGATTATGACCCAGTCAAATTGCCACGAGTCAACCATAGGTAAATCTATTCGGTAGTACAGCTCAGCTCGAACGGTTCAACACGATGCAGCGTAATATAAGGAACAGAGGGAAGACTTCGGGGGTACATTAGATCAAAACACCTCTTTCATCAGCAATCCATGCTTTCATCACCAGAAATGGACCATACACCGCCGGGAACAAACCAGAGGACGGCGAGGTAGCAATTTGTGGTGAAGGGCAAAATCAGGGGTGTCTCACGCTGTGGAAAAAACTAAGGTAGAATAGCAGCAGTACTACCTACCAACTGAATTCAACACTCGACGCACAACCGAGGGGAACAACAACAGCAACTAGTATCAATCAGTTGACAACAGCTAGATGCATATTCATGATGATCACCAACATTCACATTACAAAGGAGCAACATAAAATACTTGAATTTCAAACAGACGGCACCTACCATCCTTCATTACAGAAATGCAATTCAACAATTTTGCTTCACTGTTTCTACAAGCGTCGTCAGGTCATCACATATTACAGACTACAGCAAAAAAGCATGTCAAAACTTGGAACCGTCTCTTAAATCAGGCTACGGTTGGCTTCTGGTTGCCCACTCCAAACAGATTCTCAAACAATTTTGAAGCCATCGGAGGAACATTCATAGGAACGGGGGCCATGAAATTAGCGAGCTTCTCATGGACATTATACCTGAAAGAGAGCCACGTAAAAAAAATACCAAATGCAGGGACGAAACATCAGCATCGGCTACACCAAAAGCAAGGTAGTCTACCTTATCTTTCTGCTCTTTGAAGCACGGCGATCGACGAGTTTCCTCTTCTTGTGCTGCTTCTTTCTTAGAGCGTAAAATGCAGACTCTGCATATATTGTTTGCATGCAGCGGCATTGTTCATCAATACATATATTCAGGGCAAAAACAATGAGTGCTGATGCGCAATAGCTTGATGTGAACTCACCAGATGCTCCATCACATGACTCGAGAAACTCCTTCAGAAGTTGGTGGTAAAATTCGGAATCATCAACAAGTTCAGGATCACCTTCCACGGTCTTCCCCTGAGTTTCAACAAGGGGTTAACATGTGAGACCAAGAAGTGCACTACACATAGTGCCTAAATAGATCAGTGGAAATATCACCGAAACTGGTCAAATTTAATCAGTGGAAATAGATAGTCGAAGATACATGATATTTTGTTTCAATGAAAGAAATGAACTATATACTAGACTACATAACACAAAATTTTAACAGAAAACATGAGAGAGAGGCAAGCTTAAAATAATTCCAAGTAAAGAATGAAGAATTTCTCAAACCTCCATGGCAACAGCAGGCTCTGATGCAATCTGCAAAATGAATGAAAAGGCTCACAAATTTAACATTATAATTAGAAGTAGAAACATGACTTGTGGCCCTTTAAAATAGATGCATATAAAATACCTCTCCAAATACACCAACATCAGATTTCCGCAAGTACATCCTATTAATCATCCTGCTTGGGTCTCTCATATAGCCAGCAACTTGGTCACTTATGTTCTGTTCACATATAACAGGGAGGAAGCAAATGTTTTAGCCTTTTAGATCAACTAGGCCTGTTCCGCAATTACAAATTACTAGTTAAATAGGTATTCAGCCAACCTGATTAAATGCGTGCAACTTTCCTTTCAGGGCAGCAGCACCAGTTGTGACCTGTGTTTTCCTCTGCCATTTATCTATCTCAGTATTTCTGAACGGAGTTATCCTGTACAAAAATCATGATATTAACCCCTGGTTTATTTTGTATCTGTGTAGGAAGTCAAGTAAAAAATAGCCCACGAAAAATACATATAAGTGCAATCTGAAAAGTTCGAGAACTGACAAAACAAGTTTCGTTTCAAATTTCCGCTTTTCAAAACAGAAAATACCCGTTCAGTGCATTTATGTTTATTTGTGTATCCTTATAACAATCCTTTATTTTGTGTGTGCTAACCTAAGGATTTGCCAATATGGTGTGGAATTTATTTCTTTTCTTGGAGGACGTTTGCCCCAATGCAGGTTAACAAATTTACCAAAGAGATAAGTAGCAAATTAGCAATAGAGAAAACAGAGGTCTTGTAAAGATGAAACCAAAAAGTCTTACTGACAGAGCCAAGCAAACAATTCACTAGTTAAAAGATAGTCAAGAAACTACTACTCCCTCCGTCCCAAAATAAGTGTCTCAAGTTTGTCCAAAAGTGGATGTATCTAGACATGTTTCATGTATAGATACATCCATTTTTTGAGAAACTTGAGATACTTATTTTTGGACAGAGGGAGTATATGAAAAGACTAGGGAGGAGTTTAGATGACCAGATCAGTATTAAAGCACACAAATTCAACAGACAATGATGTGTAAGCATACAAGGGTATAAATGCATAGTGCTGATTAAGAAAAGATCTGCTGCTATGCAAAACACTGTAACATATTGAAGAATAATTCTGACAGTACTTCATCAGAGTTTCTATTGCTGCAAAAGGTTACCTTGTCTGCACTTTCTGTACTTCCAGCCACTCGTCATTTTCTCCATTCGAGACAGGTAACATATCTGTCATTAAGTCGGGATTAACAAATGTTTCAAGGAATCTTTCAGAATGAGAAAGGTTGGACAGTAGTGGTAGTACCATTCAGACCCTTTGCAGCCTGGTTCTTCTCCAGTAAAGCCTACATTAATTTTTGGTAAGCATGCATATTGCATAAAATAAGAAAACTTGGATAAGTACCGTATGGGCTACTATAAAATAGCGTTGAAGAAAAAAAACTAAAGGAGAGAATGTAAACGAACCTCCTGCAGATCCAGCATGCAACCGAGAGTCTGTTTCGATGAATCCAGCAGCTCAACATATGCTTGCTCAATCTCCTGATCATGACTGCAGAACCTTGACTTGGTGGGGTCCTGCAAGAACACAATGACAGTTACATACATCTGAATGCATCCTACGATCCCTGCGTTCTTCGGCAGTAAGAAAAACTAAGGCGAACAAATGAGGCTCGACCGAACAAAGACAGACCTTGGGAAGCTTGTTCGAAGCAGAAAACGCCTTCTGCAGCAAGAACCTCATCTCCAGGGTCTTGTCCCAAAGAGACTTCAGTTGCACAGAAATTGGACGCACATTAAGGTTAACAGTTCGAAAGCTTAAAACACATTGGATCGATGTACAAGATAGCAGTTGCACACGATCATGATGCGTACATGTCATGTTGTGTAAGAAAAAGAACATACCTTTTGGTTCTTGACCGCCTGGCCTCTGGCGACGTCGTCGTCTCGGTGCTGCTTCAAGGTCTCGAGAATAGTTCTGCAGGTTGAAGAAGAGAAAGATTGTGAAGTGAAGTAACCGTGTGAGCTACTGAGGCATGTACAGGAGGACAGATGGAAGGTGGATAGTGCGTACTGTTGATTGGCCTGGATGGTGCGATACTCCTGCTCGAGCTCAACCATCTCGCCGTCATCCTCTTCCTCCTCCCCTCCTCCTCGTCGGAATCCTGTTCGTCGTCGTCGGAATCCTGTTCGTCGTTGTCGGAATCCTGTTCGTCTTCGTCGTCGGAATCTTGTTCGTCGTCGTCGACGGCGGCGCTCCTCGCGGAGGAGAAGCCGTCGTCCTCGGGGTCGGAGTGGTCGTCGAGGTGGAGGTCGGAGTCGCTGCCGGAGTCCTCCGAGGCCGGCGGGGAAGGTGACGCCTTGCGGCGCTTGGGTGCGAGTGGCGGCATCTCCTCCTCGTCGGCGGCTAGGGGAAAGGAACGAGGCGGTGGCGACAGCGGCTAGAGGAGAAGAGCGGGCCGGCGGCGGCGGCAGCGGCGGAGGGGAGAGGAGGACGGAGAGGCCAGGCGCGTGAGGCGGCGGCGGCTGGACGCGGAAGAGGGCAGAAGGGAGAGGAGAGGATTGAGGCGAGCGGGCGCAGCTAGGCGGTCGCCGGCGTGGTTGTGACTCGCGACGGAGAGAGGAGGAGCGGGAGAGCGAGCGAGGCGTGTATGGATATTAGGGTTAGGTCGATGGGCCTTGGGCCATCTGCAGCTGACTTTGCCCTTTTTTTAGTTACTGTAGTATTTCTCATTTCTCAAAAAAAAATATTTTTCTTTGTCTCAAAAAAGAAGTTATTATTTTTATAAAAATTTGGAGAAGCACTATTTGAAAATGACTGCGGCATCAAACAAAATTCATATTCTTATGAAAATGTAGGGTTCTTCATAAATCGATATATTTGGGTTTCAATTTTATTTTTAAAGCTAAGGAACAAATAGTTTATTAAACCATAGGGAAATCTAGCAAAACAAAATAGATCTTAGGAAACATAAATTTATGGGAAATTATTTACAATGCTCCCACGATGCATGAGGTCAGTATGGTGCAAAAAAATAGAAACAACGGATAACTCTAATATAGGGTAAACCCCGGCCAGGATGTGACAATCGACACCACTAAAAAGGGATCTCGCCCGACATTCACGCAAAAAGTCGGGAATAGTTGGGTAAACTATCAAATCTTCTTGCTCCATGTTCTTCTCTCGACACCACTAACAAGAGACTCTTGCTAACGATCAATTCTGGTGTCACCGATATCATTTTGAAGATCGAACATATTAGATTAAAAGGCCGAGAGATCGTCCAACCGAAGTGGAATCATATGACTTCGGAAGATATGTCAAACACAAGACTCGGAAAAAAGGGAAGGCAAGAGGAGAGATATAATAGAGATAAGGAATAAAAAGATTCCTACTGAGATCTATCCAATGCATTTTTAGTAAAAAATTGTACACTCTAGATCGAACGAATAGTTCGAAATATATATCACCAAATATAGGTAAATTATGAAAGGAAATAGTGATGTAAAATGGACAAATCAGAGCCCAGTGGGATGAGCCTCTTTATCAAAGCGTGTCGCAAGCCCTATACACACATGTAACGTAAGTGAAATCACATGTACATATTCATCGTACCTGCAGAAACAAGTTCATGTGTGTATGCCAAAAGGAAAGCCCGAACTAGGTGTGGATCCGGTACTAGGTCGCGAGGAGTCCCAATTCCTGTCACATTTGATTAGTGCGCTAAGTTTTGGATCAAAGGACAAGAACTCGGGTCCCATGTGACACTAGTGGAACAAAACACCAAGCTTTCCACTTGGCCTCCCACCGGAGTCTTATCATTAAATTATCATGATTATACCCCCCCTCCCCCGAAAATAACAAAAAGACAAGGCATGTGACAATTTCACATAGCATCGTAAGACAAAGATAACAACGTGACTCAAGCAACGACCTAAGCATCCAAACTACGACACACAAGGTCAATAAGGTAAACACACACAACATAGTAGTAGGATATGGAAGTAAGGCTATATCATGGCTGCATAGACATGGTATATATTTGGGGGTACTAATCATGACTCAACATCATCGGAATACTAAGGTTAGAATAAAAGAGAGGTGCATGGGTGGAAAGGGGGAAGTGCTTAATTGGAAACATCGGGCGAGGAACATCCTTATAACTTATATTTGCTCACATCATCTCAAAGTTTTAGCCAGAAAGAAGCGAGAAACCTCAAATCTGCCAAAAGATACATCTTGCAACTACGACGAAATATTCAGGATCTTCATGATATGAGATGTCCGGCATGGCAAAGATGATGTAATGCAACCTAAAACAAATTAAATGGAACCGGGATTCCAACAATTAATCATGTGGTTCAGTTATTAGTTTACACATCAAATTAAATGTGGATTAGCATGGCAAACATGGTATGGGTGAGCTACACAATGGTAAACTGAGTAGGGACAATTATATCGAATATTTCTCGCACACACCATATCATGTGGAATTATCTTAATCAACAAGATTATTATGACAATCATGCATGATGATGACATATCAATGATCGATGCAGTTTTGTGAACATGATAGACATATTGTATGCATGACACGGTTCATGTGCCCCTGTAGCGGGCGTTGCTAGCTTACCATCACCCGTTGGACAGGTTGAAAATCCGACAGCCCACAGGTGCCCTTTTCTGTCGAAACAACGAGAATGAGGAGGAAGAACGCATCCGCCATCATCGGAGAGGAGGGCAGAGAAGAAATCACCGCCGCCGCACCGCCTGAGAGGGAGTGGAAGAAGAGAGGGTCGTCGACTCCCCCGCCGCAGGCACCTGTCGAACCGACGGCCTCCCCGCCCACCGCTGGCGCGCTGCCGCGATGCCTTGCTGCCCCGCCCAGCCCCGATCTCCCCCTTTGTCATACCGCCGTCGCCCCTGTCATCACTCTAAGTTTGGCACCGCCATGTTTATCTCCGGCGTCGTACCCACACCATTAGGTTACTTTCTCACCTCGGCTGGCGCCGCCGCCTCCACCGCAGCCAGCCTCGATGTCACCAGCTCCGGCGAGTTGTCTTCTTCCTCTCATCTCTCTCTCGTAGCTTAGTATCTGCGCCAAAACTTATTTTTCTTTGTTTTTTCTTAGATAATTTTGTATTGTCATTCTTTTATTGCTTTTCTCTTTGTATTTTGTTATTTATTTTCTGGTTTATTTATCATTTTATTTTTCCTTTCTGTGTTTTCACTTTTATTTATTTTTCATAACTTTTATACTCCTTCCGGTCCAGAAAAACTGTCGCAAGTACACAGCTATTGAATTGTATTAGGCAAGTACATTTCCCACTGACACTTTTAGTGGATCCGAGGGAGTATGTTTTCTTCAAACGAGACCACATAGATGCAGTGCAGGCGTACATTTCCTACCAATACCACTCCCCACAGCATACCTCTATAATAATTATTGTTCAAAAATTCAACAGTTTCCATCCTTCACAAACATGCTCTACACAAAACAAATCGCAGAATCTGCATCACACTAGAGATTAAGTTACAACAACCCACATCGATGTTTCTTTCTTCCATCGTTCTTCCAACGGTTGACTAAAACCCTGCTACTTCCCCTGGCATCGGAGCAAGCTCGTTTTTCCCGAACCTTTCCTCGTCGAAGAAGGTAGCGTGCACCACCCGCCCGCCAAAGAAGCGCCCTTCCAGGTCGACCACCGCCTTGGTCGATTCTTCTGGCCTCTCAAACAGCACAAAGATCCTCACAGCCTCATCCGCGGGGAAGTTCGCCTGGGTGATCTCGAATATCAGCACGCGTTGCACTGTCCCGTACTTGGCGCACTCCGAAGCGACCTCGTCTTCCAGCTCATCGTCAACCTCGCCTGGACCAATCTGCATGCGTTTCATGGTGATGATCAAAATTATGGTACTCGACAAAACATTCACTGTAACTAGAAGTAAATCATGTACTTAAATTATTAAAAGTTACATTCAAATGTTATGGTATCAAATCATCCCTCTATTTCAGCATAATAAGATATCTGCTGAAACAGTCATTGCAAGCATACAGCAGCTAAGCATAAACATACAGTTTTAACGACATAGTATGTTAGCAAGATCGACCTCTGGTCCCAGAGAAGATACCTCTTCATCATGTAGCCTACTGTCCGTTTGATCGATTTTGATCAGTCAAAACTGGGCAAGGTCACCAGAGTATCAACTTCGACAATGTTAAACAGGTTTTGCGACCATCGGTACTACTGATTATCTCAGGGTCATTTTCTCAAAGCACACCTTCCAGAATAAGGCACTATTTAAGTCTACTGATTATATTGCACAGCTCATATAATAATATCAAGCCTCCCGTTGGTACAGAAATCAGCATATGATGAACTTTCTTCACATGGAGTTGGACCATAAGTTACATATTTGTTTACAAGTAATGAATAGATTGAACTAAAAAGCAATCGGCTTATATATATTGAATATATCGAACAGAAACCCGTCAATACTGAAATTCAGCGTCACAATCTTCCGAACTATTTTATTATCCACTGTAAGCTGTGTATGCTAAGCATGGTTGGATTTGGGAGCTAATGGACTCAGCAAACTACATATTTTCTATTTTGCACACCTTTTTCCCGAGTTCTCAAGTAGTAGAAATAAGCAACAGTATAGAAGAAATACAGTGTGACACATAGATTTTCAATTTGTATACATTGCTATTCACCCATCATCATGATTTAAGTCTAGCATCACGTGCCCTATCATCTGAAAACAGATCAAAATAATATTCTGTGCACTTCAACCAGAACAGAAACAGAAGTTTCCAAAATACAGTATGGCACCGTATGTATTTACTTAAATTCTACTGTAAATTACCACATTTCGGTCAGCACCCACAGGCCAATTATGTCACTAGGTAAGTACATTTTGCTAGCATTTGGTAATAGTATCGAGACAACATTATAAACTATATGATCAGAATGGATGTAATGATATTCTAGAATATATATCTGTTGCCTATTTACGAAAAAATAGAATAATAATAAGTCAATAACAGCAGCTAGCGTACAGTCGCTAAGGTGATACGTACATTACCCAAACAACTACTCCCTCCGTTCCACAATGTAAGATGTTTTACTTTTTGTCCATATTCACATATATCCACATGTATTTAGACATGTTTTAGTGTGTATGTTCACTCATTTGTGTTTGCACCTAGTCAACATACTAGATAGCTAAAACGTCATATATTAAGGAACGGAGGGAGTAATTGAGTAAGGCATTCGCATAATAGATATGAGCATATCGATGCACCCATTTTGCAACTCAAGTGCCTAAGACCAACCATTGGAAAGGCATACATAATAACCCAGGAACCACTAGTTCATTCATGCAAAACTGAAAACAATGGCAGAATGCAGTAGTCTATTATGACAGAAGGCATGTAAATGCATTTACCATGTTTCGAAGCAGCAATACTCTGGTGGGCTGGCCTTCAAAGCTGACAGATTTTGGCTTCTTTTCTTGCCTGGAGCTGCTCTCGTCAACGATAACCCCAGCTCGCCGGTCGGTCTTCCTCGCGACCAGAGGCGCCGTGATTCCCTGCTCTTGCTTGCCGAGCCCCTGGCCTTCCTTCCAGCCCATCTTGGCCATCATCCTCTGGGCAGCAGTCATCTGGCCGCCTGCGCCCAGGCCCAACCCAGAGGAAGAGGACCCTGGGATGGTGAAGCCACCACTGCCACCATCAGCCAGCGGTGGGGACGATGGCACACCCTGACCAGCGCCGCCGCCACCGCTCATCGCCGCCCTCCTCATCCAGGCTTCCTCGCCGGATATGTTGAGGGAGGAGGCCCTGTTCTGGTCCTCGCGCAGGCGGGTCTCGGCCTCCCTCTGCTCGCGCTCCCTCTGCTTCTCCTCGTCCTCGCGGCGCCTCCTGTCGAGCTCCTTCCTCACCTCGGCGTCCTTGGCCCTCCGGAGCCTCTCCTTGCGGTAGTCCTCGTAGTCGTTGGGCCTGGCGGGGTCGTACTCCTCGAGCACGGTGGCGACGAGGGCGGCGGGGTGGAAGGTGGTGGTGGTGGCGACTGGCGGCTGCTGCTGGACGGCGGCGGCGGTGGTCTTGGGAGCGGCGGGGCGAGCGTGCCTGAGGAGGGACGTGGGAGGGGCGAAGGTCGCGGAGGGCTTACGGAGGGTAGGCGGCGCCATCTTGGTGGCGCTGGACCAGACCGAGGCGGACGGCTTGTCTTCATCGCCGGGGGCGGAGGTCGGCGGCGGGAGGTCGCCGTACAAGCCGCCCAGCATCTTCGACAAAGCACCAGCAGCTGAAATTATATCAATCGAATGGTTGTTCCTACCGCAAATCGATGTGCGAGTAGACGTAGCAATTCACCTCGCAATCCGAGAAGCTAACCCTAACCCTAATTTGAGTCCTATCTCGAGCGGAATCAGGCCGGAGGAAGAAGAAGACTCTCTCTCTCTTTTTCTTCTCGTGGCCTCCTCTTGTATGGGCCGGCAATGATCTGATCTAACAGGCTTTTTCTGAAAGCTTTTTTTTTTCACGAAGCCTGTTTCATTAGTCAGAGAATAATTCTAAAAAAAAAAACAGAGAATGGTACTCCCTCCAATCCGTTTTAAATGTCGTGGGCAAGAATTCCCTCGAATAAAACTAGTCTAACAGAATCACCATGAATGTTTTGAACAAGTCCAACTGCGTGCTGTTAGAAAGAACAGAACGAACACTTCGGGTAACATCGGAAGCATGATCATCAATCTGTCGGTACACGGCTAGGAATCTGTCACTTTGATCAACCGTCCTCTTTGGCATGACCGAATGCTAGAGTATTCATAGTCCACCTCCTAATTCCTCTTATATTTTGTGAACAAGTTAATGTGGAAGATCACAAAACATGTCATGATGTCTCCCAAGCTCTTCTTGTTCTAAAAGCGATTTCTACGCAAATTTGTAGATGCAACTTGCAAGACTCCAGATGGTCACTCAATGTCCTTCCACACTGATTCGTGAAGCCTTATCGAATTGGACATTCTCCCTATCTTGAGGATTTGGGATTGTCTTCATAAAGGTGGTCCAAGCCGGGTAGCCCATATCATAACCATGGCCATTGACACTAAAGTAAGACGTTTGACTTAGGACAAATCTAGAATTTCATTTATTTTGGAACCAAGGGAGTAATTCAGAACTATTCCTTGTTTGGATCCTATTTTAATTTGAATTTTCCATGTCCATCCTTTTTTATTACATTTTGTGCTTTTTCCTACATTGGAGATACTTTAGATATTGATTGACGTAAAACAACAGTAGCTTTGTTTATGTCTTTTGTTGAATGTTTTTCACGGGTCAATAGAGAATTTTGTAAGACCACAGGCCTCTCCGGCTTCAGTAAGGAACGAGAGGCGCTTATCAACAGTGGCACCGTGGAGGGGACAGAAATGTCTACGAGCACAATACTACGTGTTTATTTCACTCGTGTGTCTTTACATATCAACATGTACAATATGATGAATAGTTTCATGTAAGAAAGCATAAGCAAACATTGTCAGGATATGGATTTCAGGAGCATTCCTCATTCAAGAGAACATCAGTGATCCCTGGTCCCTGCGAAAATCAACATGCGTGTTAACGAGACGAGGAACTGCAAACATATTGGCGCTGCTGCATAATGTGAACTCGGATTTGAAAGGTCACCTTGCATATTCAAGATATTCTGAAGGGGATATAGGCTTAGGACCCCCGAACCAATCGATCAAGAATATGTTTTCAATTTCCAATTTGAATATCTCGAAGTGGTGGTTCTTTGGCCAACCTATCAATCAAACAGATGGATGTTTAGATGATAAGAACCTTATTAACTAACATTGGTTACAAGATACAAGGAGACCATAAATGTAGGTTTACCCTCCATTTCAGGATGTTTGCTGAAAAGCGCTGTTTTGGCCGAATCCGCTTCAGGTGACTGAAGGTCAACTACCTTTAACTGCAGAAACAAAAAATTGTTACTTGGTGTGCAATGTACAGTACTTTATAAGAAGTGTATGTCATAGTACTATGTGGTCTCCACAACATGCAGTATAATTCAAGCCCAGTAAATGTGTAGTCAAATTCAAGATAGAAATCAGAAATAGAGTACTGAAATTATCCCATTGTTAAGCAAACTAGTTATATTTTGCGCGGCGTCACGCCGCGCGTTTAGTGAGATTTTTTTTTTTTGATAATTTGTGTATTTTTTTAAGTGTGTTATATATATTATAAGGAAGGGTTATAGTTATAATGTGTGTAATGTATACTTAGTTTAAATTCAATTTGAAATCATTCCGTAACATCACGCCGCGCGGTTAATGAGAATATTTTTTGCGATAATTTGTGTATTTTTTTTAGTTGTTTCAGATTTATTGTAAGGAAATGTGATAGTTATAACTTGTGTAATGTACTTAGTTTGAATTAAATTTGAAATCATTGTGTAATTAGAGGGAACAAATTTGTATTTTCTCGAAATATTTATGTAGTCAAGCATTTTTTTTAGAAATGTAAGTACATAATTAGATAGATTTAAGTTATATTGCTTGTAAACATGTTAGCTAAATTGGAATGGTCAAATTTAGTTCTATTTTGCCATAATTGTATTATTTAGCACTGTAATAAGACGGAATATATTACGGGTATGTGGAAATACTGATTTATTTTTAGCATTTATTAATGCTATATGCGTAGTTGGAGAGAGTTTAGTTAAATTACTCGTAAACAGTAATCTGTATGAAAGGATGCAGTAAGTTAGTATTTTGCTTTAAAATTTTAATGTACCTCCATAATCGGAGGAAATATATTATGTGAGCATTTATTAAATTCGATTTTATAAAATTGGTGGAAATGCATTTACTTTGTGTGTAAAATTTCTCCAATTTGGATTTTTTTTTTAAATTATTGTAAAGTTCATCAATCATGTATGGAATGCAATAGCTCTACAAATTTTCATACATCTTTGCAGGTTGAAACATGTTTTTATTTTGTTATGAATAGGCAGCATTTTTGTTGAGCATTTCTTAAATATTAAATCGGCGCGGCGACACGCCGCGGCCTTGATGAGAGAATGTGATGTAGTTTTTTGTTTTTTAAGTGCTACATATTGTGAATAATTGTTGGAGGGTTTGAGTCCGGATTTTTTTTTTGTATAAGAGAGGACTTGTTGCTGTGTAGGTTTGAACAAATGGGCAAACAAATAGAAAGTAGATGAAAGTCGTTTCCATATAAATATGGGTTGCAAGATGCGTCGGGCAAAGCAATCAAAAAAGAAAGGGAGATGAGAATCAGAAATTCCCAACTCTGCACTGACATTGTTTTAATACTACTAAATTGAAATGGTAAAATATGTTTCCAGTTTGCAACAAATATTTTATTTTATTTCTTAGTCGGAGGAAATGCATTATAATTACCTCGAAGTATGTTAACCAAATTGAACATTTATTGAATTTGACTGCATATTTGGAGGGAATTAAGTTATATTATTTATAAATATAAACCATTTTGAAATGGTATGATCTGTTTGCATTTTGACCTAAATATTCAATTTAGCTCTATAATCGGAGGGAACTTGTTATATGAGCATAGTATGGTTGTATTTTTCCATAAAATTGTCCAAATATCGGCCAATTTGATTTATTCAAACATGTTTGTTTTTGTGCCGACAATAGTTATTATTTTTACCTAGCATTTTGATATATTTCTCATATTTTTTTCGGTGGTTATTTGTGGAAATTTCGTCAGTTCTTTTTTTTTGGAAAAAAAATACTGGCAAGTGGGCATTCGGACACGGCGTACTCGAATAACCAACGGATGAAAAAGGAGTCCAAGAGGTCAGTAGAAGATCCAAGGCATCATAAATTCTGCAGGGATGAAAAGTGGAAGTACAAAATTAACCTAAGCACACTAAGATAGTCAATTCCTGAAGCACACAACAGGAGGCAAAATATGATGGACTATCTAAGCCACTCTGTAGATAATCATCACAAAACAAAAATGCACACACAATTGTAAGAAGTATTCAGTAAACAGCATGAGTAGTTGTGGGTCGATATAAACAGGAGACGGGCGTACACACATGACTTAGAACTGAAGATAGATAGTTCTAAGCACTGAAAGAACACCTTGCTCGCAATGCACGACTGTGTAAGTTGAAGAAAAAGTAACTGTGTTAAATAGGTTGGTGTTCTGAAAATGAAATATCGCCTCACTCAGTGGTGGAGGTATTTCCGAAATGCATAGAAAAATATGTAAGTTTTTGGTATAAAATTCTTTAAGATATACCTGAACATTTGGGCAGAATAGTAGGAACCAATGACTAAAGAGGATTTATGCAAAGGGAGAATTATCCGCTGAGCGCAATGGAACACATAAATCTAGTATTTGGTGAAAAGCGATTTAGCTAACAATATATGGACCACTATCAGTGTACATATCACACAGCATTGAATTTTTTTTTAAGGATATAAAGAACACTAAAGGGCACTCTGGTATCATAGCTCAAAATAAGTTATCATATTATGTAGGAGTTGTTTCTCTTGAACCTAAATAGTGGAATGGCCAAGGAATTATTACAAACGAACCTAAGAATTATGGATTCCATGCTATATTGGTAAGAAAGCTTTATTGGAAAATCTAATATTAAGATGACATAGATGTGGATCCCTTTTCAACATCTAAATAGAATCCCGTATGACTCAAGTATGGAATATTCTTATTAAATTAATTTTGCATTGGCGACAGATAAAAATATTCTGGTAGATCTACCAAGGAAATATTACACGCTCTGTTACATATGATTCTGAGGAATGTTGTAAGTTCTGTACAATTTAAATATGAACATACCTTTTGTTAAATGCTGGAGATATATACCATGCAGATGATATCAGAGTTAGTGTATATCTGGGAGGAAAAACGTACATCATCCAAATCAGCTCCATAGGAATCATACACTAATTCCGTTGGGTAATATAGTCACATGGAAAAACATGTGTTTGTAAATCTTCCTGTTGAGAATCAATATGAACCGGCTCCTTAGTGATTGATCTTGATGTACTGAACGGAAGCTTACTGCAGGGTGCCACTTAGGTGACGCAGAACACTCCAGCTGGTTTTCCTCCGCAGTCTGCTCCCTAAAACTGTAACTCGTCCTGCAGCATGTGACTTCCAGAAAATTATAGAGAGAAAGACAGACATGAAGGAACAGAAAATCGTGATGTTTACCTCTAGTCAAGGATTTGTACCAGGAGGATGCAGCGTTTGATGCTTTCCTGTTGAGAGAAGGTCACTGGAAGTGGGGGCGACGATGCAACTGGAGATTGGATCTCCTACAGCTGCTTGGAGCGCGCCAGAGCTAAAGGATCGACATGCATCCGGCGAAAGGCGGCGGAAGGGATTTGAGGATTCAGCAGGAGCACGAATAAATTGTGAGGGAAAGCAGGTGAGGTCAGAAGCGAGCGGAGCGAGCGCGGAAGCCGGCGACCGGAGGCGGAGAAGAAATTCCCGCTGAGAATCAGCTTATATACGTGTGGCAGCCCTTGAATTCCTGCATTTCATAGACTGAAATCTTAAGCGAAACGCAGGAGACAGGAATTTGTACTTGCGGTTGCAGCGATGCAGAAAGGCAAGGGAGCAGCAGGAGGTTCGAGTAGAACGGACCTTCACGGAGTCGTAGGCGCCAACGCGGAGCACGCGGCCAGAGCGGACGGCCATGGCGACGGCGAAAAGGCGCGCGGGGTCGGCGGTGTACATGGTGGCGTTGGCCGCGAAGCGGCCCCGCGGCGGTGCCCTCGGGGCAGCGGCACGCAGCAGCGCCCTCAGGCGTGGGATCGATCTTGTGGCGGCGGAAGCCAACGGCGACCTCCGTGGCGGCCGTTTCCGTGCGACCCCGGCCTCGGACGCGAGGAGAGCCCCGTGGCCGGCGTGGAGCAGCGGCACCAAATTGGTTTGGCTGGTGGGGAAAAAATTCTTAGAAATCAACCACGCACGCGCGCACACCCGGCGAGCAAGTCATGGCGGCGCATCTTCTCGTCGGTAGGCGGTCGATCTGATTCAGCGAGGAGGAACGGGGCAGCGACTTGGGGAAAGAGGGGATGGCGGAAGGGAGGGGCTGGGGGGAGGAAGGGGCGGAGGCGCCGGCGGCGGCTCTCTGGTGCGGGGAGGAGAGAGGGAGGCGGAGCCAGCAGCAGGGAGAGCGCGGCGGACGGATTCGTCGGCGTCGCCCGAGGCCGCGAGAGAGAGAAGGGGGGGGGAATCTGCGGATGATTGTGCTGGAAGGATCCTGAGTTTTCTGCAATTTGCAGTTAGGTCCATCTCCTCGTAAAGGCGTGGACCGCGGAGCACGCGCTGGATTTGCGAGGGGCGTTTTTGCAAACATGGCATGAGGGCGACGTGCGGACCGCCCGATCGCCGCGCGACGGCGCTGATCGACGCACTGTTTCAACACTGTAGCAGACTGTAGCTGCTACAGTGCCAGGGCCTCCAACAAATCGCGAAATATTCCAACTTTTATATACTTACTAGGTAAATTTGCGCGGCGATGCCGCGCGGTGTTTTGAATTCAAAAAAAAGTTTTGTATTGCAGAATGAATATTCAGATTTATTTGGAATGAAGACAAAATTGTCAAAACGTTTTTGAATTTCTGGAAATTTTGGGAGTTAGAAAAGGTTGGAAGTCACGGTAATTTATATGATTCAGTTAAATATTGTAGGTTGTAAATTATCGTGCGAGAGTTTGAGTAAATATGATGTGTATATGTATATTTTGTTGTTCCATCACGTAGGAACACACTGTGTATGTTGTGATTTAAAATATTGAAAACTTAAAGTTCGACGTAATTTATCGTTTGGATTATTTTGAACATACTCGTTATTTTCGTAATGTTTTCCCATAAGTGCATAATTAATAAAAAAATATTTATATAAGGTACATAATTATTATAAAAATTTAGATGTATAATTTGAGTTGGAAAGTTGATGTCAAAAATACCTTGCCTGTTTGATTGATTTTAAATATTGTAGGTTGTAAATTATCGTGCAAGAATTTGAGTAATTTTGATATGTATATGTGTATTTTTTTTTGTTCCATCACGTAGGAACACACTGTAGATGGTGTGATTTAAAATATTGGAAAGTTAAAATTCGGCGTAATTTATCGTTTGGATTATTTTGCACATATTAGGTATTTTCGGAATGGTTTCCCAAAAGTGCATAATTAATTAAAAAGTTATTTTACATGATGTACATAATTATTATAAAAATTTAGATTTATAATTTGAGTTGAAAGTTGATTTAAATGTAGGCCATTTTGAAGTATTCGAATCCTTTTTTTTTTTTCAAAAACACCGTGTCTGTTTGATTAATTTTAAACATTTTTGTTTCTTTGAAAAATTGAGATATGAACATTGTTTGAATTTGGGAAAAATGTACGATTAAAAGAATGTTGAGTTCATGTATTTTTTTTTTTTTTGCATTATTTTGAAATGCAGATTAGAAATTATGAAATTTACAAATTTTATGGTAGTTTTGTTGCATTATTTTGAAACGCAGATTAGAAATTAAATTATGGAGTTTACAAATTTTATGGTAGTTTGTATTCGTGTAAATGCTGACAGTGGGGCCCACACGACAGGGGTATGTTTATTAGAATTTTCGTGTAAAAAAAAAGAGGGGAAAAATTGGGCCGAGATGACGTCATGGGATGACGTCATCAATGGCTGCTGCGGCTGTGTGGAGCACGCAGAGCTCGAAGGAGGGCGAGCGGGGCAGCGCGTGTAAGCGCGTCCGACGCGCCGGCGTGCGGCGACCCGGATGGTGGCGGAGTTGTGGCCAAATGGTCGCCGGAATCGTCGAAATCGACGGTGGCAACCGACGGCCGGAGGCGATGAAGAAGGAGACGGCGGCGGCGATTCCGGCCATCCCGGCAAGCTTCCCTCGGTGAGGAGGTGCAGGACACGACGGCGAAGGTCGCCGTGCTGTCCGATTCGAGCGGGGAGGTGCGGGACGGCGGCGTCGCGTGTCGGCGGCCGGAGGCGCCCTCCGCGCCGCGCGGGAGAGAGGGGGAAGGGGGAAGTGTCGACGTTTTTCCACAGAGATCCTTTTGTTTTGCCCAAATTAGATTTAAGTCCTTCGTAACGCGGAGAACTGGACTGCGGGTTAATTTCAAGATAATTGAGGGGTGTTTTTGCAAAACCGTCACAGATCTGTCCACGGACTGTTGGATCGGCGACGGACGGCCAGATAAGCGGCTGATACTATTCTTTGAACAGTGAAGCACAGTAGCGATGCGGTGGATCGCCGTGGGAGCCTGATTTTGCATAGCTTTTATATATAGTAAGTATTATTACTAGTTATATTTTGCGCGGCGTCACGCCGCGCGTTTAGTGAGAATATTTTTTTTGATAATTTGTGTATTTTTTTAAGTGTGTTATATGTATTATAAGGAAGGTTATAGTTATAATGTGTGTAATGTATACTTAGTTTAAATTCAATTTGAAATCATTCCGTAACGTCACGCCGCGCGGTTAATGAGAATATTTTTTGCGATAATTTGTGTATTTTTTTAGTTGTTTCAGATTTATTGTAAGGAAAGGTGATAGTTATAACTTGTGTAATGTACTTAGTTTGAATTAAATTTGAAATCATTGTGTAATTAGAGGGAACAAATTTGTATTTTCTCGAAATATTTATGTAGTCAAGCATTTTTTTTTTAGAAATGTGAGTACATAATTAGATAGATTTAAGTTATATTGCTTGTAAACATGTTAGCTAAATTGGAATGGTCAAATTTAGTTCCATTTTGCCATAATTGTATTATTTAGCATTGTAATAAGACGGAATATATTACGGGTATGTGGAAATACTGATTTATTTTTAGCATTTATTAATGCTATATGCGTAGTTGGAGAGAGTTTAGTTAAATTACTCGTAAACAGTAATCTGTATGCAAAGATGCAGTAAGTTAGTATTTTGCTTTAAAAATTTAATGTACCTCCATAATCGGAGGAAATATATTATGTGAGCATTTATTAAATTCGATTTTATAAAATTGGTGGAAATGCATTTACTTTGTGTGTAAAATTTCTCCAATTTAGATTTTTTTTAAAATTATTGTAAAGTTCATCAATCATGTATGGAATGCAATAGCTCTACAAATTTTCATACATCTTTGCAGGTTGAAACATGTTTTTATTTTGTTATGAATAGGCAGCATTTTTGTTGAGCATTTCTGAAATATTAAATCGGCGCGGCGTGTTTAATGTACCTCCATAATCGGAGGAAATATATCATGTGAGCATTTATTAAATTCGATTTTATAAAATTGGTGGAAATGCATTTACTTTCTGTGTAAAATTTCTCCAATTTGGATTTTTTTTTTAAATTATTGTAAAGTTCATCAATCATGTATGGAATGCAATAGCTCTACAAATTTTCATACATCTTTGCAGGTTGAAACATGTTTTTATTTTGTTATGAATAGGCAGCATTTTTGTTGAGCATTTCTGAAATATTAAATCGGCGCGGCGACACGCCACGCCCTTGATGAGAGAATGTGATGTAGTTTTTTGTTTTTTAAGTGCTACATATTGTGAATAATTGTTGGAGGGTTTGAGTCCGGATTTTTTTTTTTTGTATAAGAGAGGACTTGTTGCTGTGTAGGTTTGTACAAATGGGCAAACAAATAGAAAGTAGATGAAAGTCGTTTCCATATAAATATGGGTTGCAAGATGCGTCGGGCAAAGCAATCGACAACGAAAGGGAGATGAGAATCAGAAATTCCCAACTCTGCACTGACATTGTTTTAATACTACTAAATTGAAATGGTAAAATATGTTTCCAGTTTGCAACAAATATTTTATTTTATTTCTTAGTCGGAGGAAATGCATTATAGTTACCTCGAAGTATGTTAACCAAATTGAACATTTATTGAATTTGACTGCATATTTGGAGGGAATTAAGTTATATTATCTATAAATATAAACCATTTTGAAATGGTATGATCTGTTTGCATTTTGGCCAAAATATTTAATTTAGCTCTATAATCGGAGGGAACTTGTTATATGAGCATAGTATGGTTGTATTTTTCCATAAAATTGTCCAAATATCGGCCAATTTGATTTATTCAAACATGTTTGTTTTTGTGCCGACAGTAGTTATTATTTTTACCTAGCATTTTGATATATTTCTCATATTTTTTCGGTGGTTATTTGTGTAAATTTTGTCAGTTCTTTTTTTTTGGAAAAAAAAAACTGGCAAGTGGGCATTCGGACACGGCATACTCGAATAACCAACGGATGAAAAAGGAGTCCAAGAGGTCAGTAGAAGTTCCAAGGCATCATAAATTCTGCAGGGATGAAAAGTGGAAGTACAAAATTAGCCTAAGCACACTAAGATAGTCAATTCCTGAAGCACACAACAGGAGGCAAAATATGATGGACTATCTAAGCCACTCTGTAGATAATCATCACAAAACAAAAATGCACACACAATTGTAAGAAGTATTCAGTAAACAGCATGAGTAGTTGTGGGTCGATATAAACAGGAGACGGGCGTACACACATGCCTTAGAACTGAAGATAGATTGTTCTAAGCACTGAAAGAACACCTTGCTCGCAATGCACGACTGTGTAAGTTGAAGAAAAAGTAACTGTGTTAAATAGGTTGGTGTTCTGAAAATGAAATATTGCCTCACTCAGTGGTGGAGGTATTTCCGAAATGCATAGAAAAATATGTAAGTTTTTGGTATAAAATTCTTTAAGATATACCTGAACATTTGGGCAGAATAGTAGGAACCAATGACTAAAGAGAATTTATACAAAGGGAGAATTATCCGCTGAGCGCAATGGAACACATAAATCTAGTATTTGGTGAAAAGCGATTTAGCTAACAATATATGGACCACTATCAGTGTACATATCACACAGCATTGAATTTTTTTTTTTTTGAAAGGATATAAAGAACACTAAAGGGCACTCTGGTATCATAGCTCAAAATAAGTTATCATATTATGTAGAAGTTGTTGCTCTTGAACCTAAATAGTGGAATGGCCAAGGAATTATTACAAACGAACCTAAGAATTATGGATTCCATGCTATATTGGTAAGAAAGCTTTATTGGAAAATCTAATATTAAGATGACATAGATGTGGATCCCTTTTCAACATCTAAATAGAATCCCGTATGACTCAAGTATGGAATATTCTTATTAAATTAATTTTGCATTGGCGACAGATAAAAATATTCTGGTAGATCTACCAAGGAAATATTACACGCTCTGTTACATATGATTTTGAGGAATGTTGTAAGTTCTGTACAATTTAAATATGAACATACCTTTTGTTAAATGCTGGAGATATATACCATGCAGATGATATCAGAGTTAGTGTATATCTGGGAGGAAAAACGTACATCATCCAAATCAGCTCCATAGGAATCATACACTAATTCCGTTGGGTAATATAGTCACATGGAAAAACATGTGTTTGTAAATCTTCCTATTGAGAATCAATATGAACCGGCTCCTTAGTGATTGATCTTGATGTACTGAACGGAAGCTTACTGCAGGGTGCCACTTAGGTGACGCAGAACACTCCAGCTGGTTTTCCTCCGCAGTCTGCTCCATAAAACTGTAACTTGTCCTGCAGCATGTGACTTCCAGAAAATTATAGAGAGAAAGACAGACATGAAAGAACAGAAAATCGTGATGTTTACCTCTAGTCAAGGATTTGTATCAGGAGGATGCAGCGTTTGATGCTTTCCTGTTGAGAGAAGGTCACTGGAAGTGGGGGCGACGATGCAACTGAAGATTGGATCTCCTACAGCTGCTTGGAGCGCGCCAGAGCTAAAGGATCGACATGCATCCGGCGAAAGGCGGCGGAAGGGATTTGAGGATTCAGCAGGAGCACGAATAAATTGTGAGGGAAAGCAGGTGAGGTCAGAAGCGAGCGGAGCGAGCGCGGAAGCCGGCGACCGGAGGCGGAGAAGAAATTCCCGCTGAGAATCAGCTTATATACGTGTGGCAGCCCTTGAATTCCTGCATTTCATAGACTGAAATCTTAAGCGAAACGCAGGAGACAGGAATTTGTACTTGCGGTTGCAGCGATGCAGAAAGGCAAGGGAGCAGCAGGAGGTTCGAGTAGAACGGACCTTCACGGAGTCGTAGGCGCCAACGCGGAGCACGCGGCCAGAGCGGACGGCCATGGCGACGGCGAAAAGGCGCGCGGGGTCGGCGGTGTACATGGTGGCGTTGGCCACGAAGCGGCCCCGCGGCGGTGCCCTCGGGGCAGCGGCACGCAGCAGCGCCCTCAGGCGTGGGATCGATCTTGTGGCGGCGGAAGCCAACGGCGACCTCCGTGGCGGCCGTTTCCGTGCGACCCCGG
Source organism: Poa pratensis (assembly GCA_947311845.1). Taxonomy (NCBI): domain Eukaryota; kingdom Viridiplantae; phylum Streptophyta; class Magnoliopsida; order Poales; family Poaceae; genus Poa; species Poa pratensis. Next base: position 5,782,693 of record CAMZMU010000069.1, on the reverse strand, counting down.
CCTCGGACGCGAGGAGAGCCCCGTGGCCGGCGTGGAGCAGCGGCACCAAATTGGTTTGGCTGGTGGGGAAAAAATTCTTAGAAATCAACCACGCACGCGCGCACACGCCTGCGAGCAAGTCATGGCGGCGCATCTTCTCGTCGGTAGGCGCTGGATCTGATTCAGCGAGGAGGAACGGGGCGGCGACTTGGGGAAAGAGGGGATGGCGGAAGGGAGGGGCTGGGGGGAGGAAGGGGCGACGGCGGCGGCTCTCGGGTGCGGGGAGGAGAGAGGGAGGCGGAGCCAGCAACAGGGAGAGCGCGGCGGACGGATTCGTCGGCGTCGCCCGAGGCCGCGAGAGAGAGAAGGGGGGGAATCTGCGGATGATTGTGTTCGAAGGACCCTGAGTTTTCTGCAATTTGCAGTTAGGTCCATCTCGTCGTAAAGGCGTGGACCGCGGAGCACGCGCTGGATTTGCGAGGGGCGTTTTTGCAAACATGGCATGAGGGCGACGTGCGGACCGCCCGATCGCCGCGCGACGGCGCTGATCGACGCACTGTTCAACACTGTAGCAGACTGTAGCTGCTACAGTACCAGGGCCTCCCACAATTAGCGAAATATTCCAACTTTTATATACTTAGGATAAGTAGCAGGGGGGATATAAGCAGATAATCAACAGTCATCTTATCATGGCTGTATTTTTTTAGTACCTTTCCAGTAAGAGTAAGCTTTGCACATGACGGGTTTTCAGGATCCTTCTTCCCACATGTGCCAAGAGGGAACTCACTAAGGGTAAAGGACGTCCTTTCATCCTTCAACGCATCTCTTGCGGTGGGATCCAGAGTAGTCAGATAGAAGTAGGGGATTCCATGGCTCTCACCTGGGACTCCATCACTATATGATACTACGTTGCTGCGTGCAGAAAAAGCAGGGGACTAAGCTCAGCAATCAGACAAGAGTACATGCGTTTGCGATTTGCAAAAAGCGCAAGACGGCTCTCCATACCCAAATGGAGCACCACTTAGATCACTTGATATTGTGTTGCAGACAAAATGAGGAAGTATTAGAGAGTGACCAGCCAAATAGACATTAATAAAGTGGGACAGGGAGAAACTAAAATAATCTTAGCAAGAACCAAACAAGCAAATTCTACTAAATTGCAGTTTTAATAGATTGCCTTAGTTTCTTCCTACGTCCTCCGTCAGTTTATTGTCTGGGTTACAGAGATTCAGGCATCACATGATTGTGTTCATTGCATTGGTATTGCTTGCACAACAAAGCATGGTTATTTCAGCTAGTTCTTTGTAAAGAGCCGACAGGTATGTTTAAATCCACGATCAGCGTAACATAGTACTACAAAACGTGGAAACCTCTGGCTGGACGGTCTCAGCTTAGCAGCATCAGCCCTAGTGAACTCTGGGTTCTTTTTTATTTAATCGAATTGACACATTGGGACGAAGATCCAGCCGAATTCCACCACTCGAATTCTGAAGTACGAGTCAGCGTTACATGGGACCGCAAAATCAGAGGACTCGAAAGTACAACAGGCTAACAGCAGAGTGCGGAATCGCGGCAATCACCCAAAGCTAAGAGGAAGAGGCCACGAACAAAATTTTACTAGCCACTGTTCTTGCAAGAACCGCGAATCGACCATCGGGTGCTGAGAAGAGTAAGAGAGAAGGGATGGGCGGGGAACGAACCTGAGGACGCCCCAGGTGTTCTGCTCGGCGAGCCACCTGGCGGTGGCGGTGGCGGCGGCCTCGGCCGGGGCGGGCTTGAGGGGGCGGGCGGCGACGGCGGGGGCCGGGACGAGGAGGAGGACGGCAGCGACGACGAGGGGGTCGACAGGGGAACGCATGATTGGTTCTATCGTGTGGGAGTTGGACTCGCTGTCTGTCGCTGCCCCGTCGGCATTTGTAGTTCCATTTCCATCTCCACTCCTCCGTGTGGTTGCCTGGAAACAGAAAGTTTGCGGGTGATGCACTTGGATAGGTGTGTAAATGGATAGGATAATTTTGGCACCGAATTCGTCGTCGAATCCGTTTTAAAAATCTATATCCGGTTTCAAAGAATCCGACGGATAAGGATATCCGATTCCGAACTGAACACCCGGATACGGTATAAGATATGGTATGGAAAATAACATCCGAATATGAATTATCCCAAAATTAATTAGTATTATCCGATGGTTATAATCCAAATAATCCGATTTTCTACCGAAATGGCTAAACTAATAGAGCACAATTTATAGTTAGCGAGTTGTGGAGTTCATTCGTTAAACAACAATTCACTTACATGGTCATTGTACAGACTATAGACTACAACTTTGTTAGGTTATTAAGTTGTAGAGCGATTATTTTTTTGTTTTGTGGGTTGATGATACCGTTCTGATTAATTTTATTTCTGCCCCGAATCCGCTCTGTTTCCGTTTCGAATCCGTGATCATATATATCCGCCACCGATTTCGCAACCGTTCATTATCCGATCGGATCCGAATCCGAGAAAAAGATGTGGTAAAGGATATGGTAGAGGCAAAATCCGATCCGATCCGATCCGATCCGTTTACATCCCGATGATGGTGCGGAGGAAATTGCATGTTACACCATGCTCACGCCATTTTGTTGCGGAAACCACCAGCTTTTCCGCGACAAAATGAGCTGAGCATGGTGGAACATGCAATTTTACCGAATGGTGCACAGATGTCGAGAAATTCTAAAGGATTGATGGAAAGGAAGAGCCGAGAGATAGTGTGTGGGGGAATTGGATGCACAAAGATGCATCCCACTTTGAGAACCATGATCCTATGATTCGACTCGTCCTTTTAGCAAGATTAGTACGGAACGAAACTCTCCAAAATTCTTATGAATATCCTGACCAAAGATACTATACACCACTCTTCTCTACATGTCCTCCTCCGTTTAACCAACAAGTGTTCAGACTTTGAAGTTCAAAATGGTTGGGCTAGAAATCTTCGGAGCTGGAAATCTGAAACCCTGGTGTTCGCTGGCTATTGTCGAGCAAGACATGCATATCTTCAATGCAACTGCAAAGGTGGTCGTAGGCAATGGTAAAAGGTGCTTCTTTTGGAGTGATAAATGGCTTAATGTTAAAACTATAAAGGAAATGGCGCCAGATATCTATCGTTGATTCACGCAATAGTCTTTGCCCAAAAGGATAATCCTAGAATTCCGTCTGTCTTCTGGATTTGGAGAAGTGCCGATTTTCAAGAATGCGAATCTTATGATATGGTGGGAATCTCTTATGATAATCATCCATGCCTTAAACGTATCCTAATGCCTGAAAGTTGGATAGGGTGGCCCTTACGTAAGGACTATATATCCCCCAATTTTTATGAAATACAAGATGCTCATTGAATGATAAGAAATTCATGCTCACTTATACAACACAACAGATTTTATTCAAGTAAAGGAATAAAGAGGTTATGGAAGTCAATATTCTCGCATTTATTGCTACTGCACTGTTCATTCTAATTCCTACTGCTTTTTTACTTATTATTTATGTAAAAACAGTCAGCCAAAATGATTAATTGGAATTCTAATTAATCATTGAAGAAATGAAAAAAGGGATTAACTAAAAAAAATCCAAGTCTTAAATGAAAGGATCGGGTTGGAATCTTAAAGTGTGGTAGAAAGAACTACTCCTTCAGGTCATTAAATAGGCTCATGGATTGATGACATCGAGAAAACCGATTGACATTCATGATTCCTTCAGGTCATCGTGATTTGGGAAGATATAACCACATGCGATTAAAACAAAACTCACATGATGTGTGGACTTGGACACCAAAGATTCCTTCACAACTAAATCAGTTTACATGGAACACTATGCAACCTAAACTCAATGTGTCTCGGCGAAGGAAATATGGGGATCATGCGCACGTACATCGTTGTTTATCCGCGAAAGAATTTGGATAGCAAACCGGAATGCAGTCTACCCCACAATGAGCGATGTGTGTTCTATAAAGCCGCCGAAGAAAATCCTCACCAACTGTTCATTGGTTGTGCGGTAATCAATACTCCATTATCTGGAAATAAGTGTTGAGTTGGCGGACTAACACAGGTCGTCCCGAGCACCAACCAGAGTCTCAAATCGTGGTGGCAACAAGTGGCGGCGAATCTCCAGATCACTAGCTAGCAAGAAACTGAACAAATTGTCATCCTAATCACATGGTCAATTTGGCAGGAAAAGAACAGCAGAGTTTTCGAAAATGCCTACATATCAATTTCCAGATAATTGAGCAAATAAAAGATGAGGCGAAAATGTAGATGATTGAAAGTGGGGGTTGTTTTTGTTGGATATTTTGATCTAGGCTAAACCTAGGTCAACTATTACGGCTACAAAGAGTTGGCAAAACCAACTTGGCTAGAGTTGGCAAACCGACTTAACACGCTGCCATGATTGGGGGCAGCAAAATATCAACCAATAGGTGGGTCCCCCCATGGTGCTGTGCAAATATAAAAATATGGGGAGATGTCCCTATGGGAAAGACTAAGGGTGAAAAACATGTCTAACCTCTTCCCGAGCTGCCCAATCCAGCCACGCACAGTAGCCATGGGAAGGCATTCACCAGCAGCTCCTACACATTCTAGGAGCTGTCCCGAAGGAGAAAAGTAAGGGGCTTCACTTTGTGGAGTCCTAGATGTCGCTCTCGCCAATTTTGAAGCTCAAAGGTGTGTTTGTTCTAAGTTTATCTTAGTTGTGGCTCAAATCTTGAGCTAGTTGTTTCCTGACTTTTCCAAAAATGGTATCAGAGCGCCTAGTTTCAAGTTTGAGCCATCTTATGCTTTAGTTCATGCTTGATCTATCAAGTTTATATCAAGTCCATCAAGTTTAGCCCTAAATTTCTTAAGGAATAAATCCTGAAGGATTAAATTAAGGTTCTAAGGTTTTCAATTGATGAAGTTCAAAGGGGATTGATGTTTTCCAGCAAGCTTTTAAGCAAAATCCCCGAATTTTGAAACCTTAGAACTGAAATTTCATGGTTTTCCCCTGTAATTAAGCTTGTGGTTTCGGTTTATGTTATAAATTGATGGGGAAAGAAGCAAATTATGCAGGAATCTTAATGTTTTCCCCAAATCCGAGACCCCAACTTAAGCAATTGATTGATTTCCTTCTGTTTTAACTCTGAGATTTCGGTAAAGTTCAATGAATGTGGGGATTGAATGTTTTGAAGAAAGATTCCCAAATTATCGAAACCCTAGTTATGAAATTTCCCAATCCGAAACCCTAACGTGATGAAAATCCCCAAATCAAGAGGAACCCTAGTCCTAATGCTAATAAATTAATCCAAGTGGTTGATTGCTTATGGTTACGGCGGCGGGCACTCACCTAAAGGGCTTCGTTGTCGTTGTTGGCCGCGGCGACGTCGAGCCACCTCCTAAGCATGGCAGGGAGCAACCTTGCCGTCCACCGCACCGGATCGTCGCGATGCTTCCTCGCACGTTTATCGTCGTTGGAGCCCGCTGCGATGCCGGATTTGGTGCCTGTCGTCGACGCCGCTGCGGGGACGCCCGCTCGTGCGTCATCGCCACGCCAAGGGCGCCGTCCAGAGCCGCTCGACAGAGGTGCGTGCAAGCCAAAGCCGCGCGCAGCTCTGGCAAGGGGACCTAGACGACGCCGATGTCACCTTCCTCCATCGCGCGGTGCGTAACCGCCGTTGTCTCCGTTTTGCTCACCGCCATCGCGGGAGCACAGGAAGAGGAGAAAGATGAGGAGAAATGAAGCTAGGGTTCGCGGGGCAGCGCCGCTTCGCTGCTTTGCTCCTCACGCAAGTGCTCCCGACCGTCGGATCGCCATCCGACGGTTCGCGGTGGCCATCGGTGTAACTAGGTCTTGAGCCCAGTAGGAACAGGGGGAGTATGCTGGGCTGGGCTAGGTTTTGGCCCAGTTAAGCGAAATTTGTTAGCCCGAAATTTTTTTTTAATGATTTTTGGGCTTAACTTTTCTGTTATGGTAGAAATAATTTAGGGAAATAATAAATATTTTTCCTGATAATGATTATTTTTTTAAGCAATAATCAAGTTTGAGGGCTAAATTGAAAAGGCTTTAAGGATAATGTTTATTTTTTCTAAAATCTTATGCTTATTAATACTGAGTAATTCGTTATTGTTTTATTTTGTCATCATGCTCTCATGTGCCAAAAAGGTTACTTTTAATGCATTTTATTATGTTTAGTAAATTCTTTTATGGCATTAGAATTAGGATAATAATTATTGCTATCATGATGTCATAATGTTTTAGCTGCAAAATTAAATTTATAAATCCTCTAATTAAGTATGGCTTATGTCCGTCATTCTGGCCAAAACTGATTGGCGGGCATTTTGACCATGACATTTTTTGTTGGTCTGGTTCGCTTCTGGCCAAAACTGATGCGAGCCAGATTGACGAAAGTAGTATTTTTTATGCGAGGATTTAGTTAAGTGTGGTTATTTTGACCACAAAATTTTATTGATTCTTACCCATCTCTGGCTAAAGCTGTTTTGGGTTCGATCAGTAAATAAAGTTCATAATGTTATGCTTGTTAAAGCATCCAATTAATTTTTTGCAGCACCTAATGTGTCTCTTATTGCCGGAATAATTAACGGCATAAGGCAATTGAATGATAGCAATTATGTTTTATGGAAGGAGAAGCTAGAGATTACTCTTGTTTTTTTTTGTTGAATATTAATTGTGCTCTCCTTCATGATCCTCCTAAAGCACCTAAAGAAGGAGTTGAAAAATTATGATGCCCTGAAAAGGGATTATGATGATGTGATAAAAAAATTAAAAGGGAGGATTCAAAATTAAGTGGCCCTTGATCTGAGCAATATTTAAGTTTTGGGCATAAGAATATCTAAAGTTGACTTTTCATGGTTATATCTCACTGAACCATGGTATGTCAAGTATAATTGCCCATCAATAAAGTTCCCGTCCTTAAGCCATACATGTTATATGAAGTTGTTTTTTTATCGAATGTCTCTAATTAAATAAAGTGTGGTTTGTGTTTGTCATTCTAGCCAAAACTGATTGATAAACACATGATCACAAAATTTAGTTGTTCTGGTCCACGGACTAGTTCAATAAAAGAAGTGTATAGAGACATGACTCTAATTAAGTGTGGCTGATTAATGAGTATCTGACCACAAAATTTTGCCGGTCTTGTCCATTTCTGGCCAAAGCTGATGTGGGCTGGATCGGTGAAAGAAGTTTAAGAGGCTATAAAGTGTGACATGTATTTGTTATTCTGTCCAAAGCTGATTAATAAATACTTGCTCGCAAAAGTTTGTTGTTCTCGTCCATTTCTGGCCAAAGCTGATGTGGATCAGATCAAAAAATAAGTTTATGATTTGGGAAAGATTTTCATGCATAAGGCTTATGGACATAATGCAATATGTCACAAATATTTAAGTACCTTCGGGGAATTAAGGTAAAAGACATCAATTGTCTTAAATACGCCTCTGCTATTAAGTGCCTCTGTTTTATTCTCAGATCAATCAACTGATGAAGTTTTCAACATTTATGATTATTAAGTTATCCCTAACTAAGTAATCTCCAATTATGATAGAACCAAAGGAAATTTTGGTTGGAGATTTAATGATTATTTTGGGATAGGTTGTGACACGTGAATTCATTCTGACCAAAGTTGATTGGATACATGTGTTATTCCCTAAACATTAATGTTTACATGAGGAATTATGTTCTACATGATCACTATAAAATATTTGTGATGATGAATTTTATCCCTATTGCTAATCTTTTTCAATTCAGCCATAATGTTTTCGGCTGATTTAATACTTCTGATGAGAAATGAGTTAAGCTTATGTACATATTATTGTTTTTCATAAGGTCATAAGTAATAAGTATATACAAAAATAATGAGCTCTCATTAAAAAAATTGGTTACTAAAGTATTGACGAGAATCCAATGGATTTCTTGTCTATTAATGTTTATTGGGAGCAAAACCCAGTAAGAATCTGGGAAGTGTGCCAGTAAGGATCTAGGAAAATAATTCCTAGTTCTCTCATAATAAAGTTTTTCTGGCATTAATGGAGAAGTAATTTGAAGAAGCTTCTCAAAATTCTATAAGATTATGTTGATCATGAAAATTCTCATGATTTAATTATGGAGCTTTTGAGTTCACTTTATTATGTCATCTACAATAAAACACAAAAGTGGACTATGATTAAGCTCAAAGGATTTTATATCCATAAGAAAGTGTGTAAACATTTTGAATAAAGATGCTATATGCATAATATTATTATGGCCTTATAAATAAAGAAGTTTTAAAGAGAAGTTTTAAAGATGGACTGGAGACTAATGTTCAAAGTTACTAGAAGATATCCATTAGCATAAATTAAGTTCTTCATCCTCCATTCCAATAATGTGATTCGTGCTACAAGTTTTATTCACTTCTCTACTAAAGGTGGAATATTTACTATGGAAGTTCGTCGAAATGTTATGCTACGGCTCAGTCCACATTTCGAGGGGGAGCATTGAACTTCTCCAAGCATTTCAACTTAGGAAGAAGTATTTTATCAGGTATGTTTAGATTCCACCAATAAGGTATTTAAGTTTGACATTAATTTGGCTTTTGTTAAGCTAAGTACCACTTTTAGTCTGATTTATTAAAGACTCCATCTCCTAAGGGCATCATTATGACTAAGAATTATTAGATTGCCTTTCGTTGCTAAATGGTTTAAGATACAAGTTTTTGGTTCTGCTCTTTACAATAGTTCTCCTAAATCACTTAAGGAGGATAATGAAATTATGAAATTTAAGAGAGCAGTCAAATATTGCATGGCAATTAAGAACTCTATTATGGATACCATGAGTATAGCCACCTACTAACTCCTAGATTGTCAAAGGGTCACCTTGACAAAACTATGACCATTTTTTTCCAGTTGGTTTCTCTAAAGTTTAAGCAACGGGTCTTGACAAAAGACTTGTTGATATAATGATATGACTGGGAGTTTTGTGAGAAAAGTGGCACATGATCACCGAATTTAAAATTTTGGAGATGGAAACCATCCTTTATGAAATGATGATCAATTGTCCTTGAGACAATAAGCATCTGACGGTAGTACGAAGCTCAAGTAGAAATAAGTTCAATAATAATTTTGATGAATTAGTCTTATGTTAATTATGAGCAATAGGGATATTGCATAAGACCTGGGAGTTTTCTCTCGGGTTGATAAGTTCATCTTGGTGATTTTCTTTAAGTTATTAAGACTCACTAAGATTGGTCCATTAAAGGGAGTATTAAGTTAATCTCTAAATTTTATGTTTACTCCCTCAAGGGCAATAAGTTTTTCCTTACGTTGTCACTAATGCTTAAGTTATTATGTGCCCTAAAGATTTTGTGTCCGGGATATTTGGCAAACATAAGTCCGGGTTTGGACCTCCCGGAAAATACTAAAGAAAAGCTTTGCCTAGTTGGCACAAGCACTAAAGTAATTGTGTGATAATATATCACATTATGGGATTACATGCTCACATTCAAGAAACAATAATGACCACCAAGTTGTGGATCTTTAAGGTATTCTGCAAGGAGTGAAAATCTTTTTCAGTTCTATCCACAAAAGTTCCACTCTTGCAAGGGGAGCCACCCAAATTCTTAAAGGCATCGTTAAGATGAAAATTAAATTGTGGTTTCGATCCCTATGTTTTAAGATATGGATTTGTGTCCCTGGTCCATATAAATTCAAAAATAAGGAATTTTATTAAGAAATTTATCCCGGGACATATTATGTAAGAGTGCAGTCTACTCGAGTAACATGTCAAAAGGCTCCTGCCAGACCTAAGACATTGTGAAAGACTGAATACGGAGTCAATTATGTTCAAGGTCTTGATGAATTAAGTTTTGGTGTTCAACAAATAAGTATTAGATTTACGACATAAGGGTTGAACACATATAAAGTAAATTTTGGGTGCTTGTATGTAAGCATTACATAAGATATTAAGTTCTAAGAACCATATTTAAGAGGCTTGCTTTCTAACGTTGCCGGCATTAAGCTTATGTGGCAGCCTATTATTAAGGGACTAATTATGACTCTGAAAACATATTGTTCTCGTTTCAAGTGCGCGCATAATTATGAGTATACATATTCATGAGAGAACAAATTGCACTCTTGGGACCATTGCAACACCATCTCCCCACAAATCTAAAGAGGGTTCATTTCTTCGCTGGAATGATGTACTGTAGTCAATTAGTTCAGCGGTACTTAATTGACCGTTGTAATTTATTGCCTATGTATAAGTTTCAACAAAGAGATGAGCTCATAAGTTTTTTTACTTAAGTTTAAGTTTATGGAGCTCATAAGTTAAAGAAGTTCTATTTTGAGATGGGTGGTATATTGTAGTAACTGGGTTCTGCGGTACTAAACAATTGATCGCAGTAATCTTTTATCTCGTATGCCATTTCATTAATAAGTGGGCTTATAAAGTTTAGCCTTACGATCCTTAATAAAGTGGGACAGGGAGAAACTAAAATAATCTTAGCAAGAACCAAACAAGCAAATTCTACTAAATTGCAGTTTTAATAGATTACCTTAGTTTCTTCCTACGTCCTCCGTCAGTTTATTGTCTGGGTTACAGAGATTCAGGCATCACATGGTTGTGTTCATTGCATTGGTATTGCTTGCACAACAAAGCATGGTTATTTCAGCTAGTTCTTTGTAAAGAGCCGACAGGTATGTTTAAATCCACGATCAGCGTAACATAGTACTACAAAACGTGGAAACCTCTGGCTGGACGGTCTCAGCTTAGCAGCATCAGCCCTAGTGAACTCTGTGTTCTTTTTTATTTAATCGAATTGACACATTGGGACGAAGATCCAGCCGAATTCCACCACTCGAATTCTGAAGTACGAGTCAGCGTTACATGGGACCGCAAAATCAGAGGACTCGGAAGTACAACAGGCTAACAGCAGAGTGCGGAATCGCGGCAATCACCCAAAGCTAAGAGGAAGAGGCCACGAACAAATTTTTACTAGCCACTGTTCTTGCAAGAACCGCGAATCGACCATCGGGTGCTGAGAAGAGTAAGAGAGAAGGGATGGGCGGGGAACGAACCTGAGGACGCCCCAGGTGTTCTGCTCGGCGAGCCACCTGGCGGTGGCGGTGGCGGCGGCCTCGGCCGGGGCGGGCTTGAGGGGTGGGCGGCGACGGCGGGGGCCGGGACGAGGAGGAGGACGGCAGCGACGACGAGGGGGTAGACAGGGGAACGCATGATTGGTTCTATCGTGTGGGAGTTGGACTCGCTGTCTGTCGCTGCCCCGTCGGCATTTGTAGTTCCATTTCCATCTCCACTCCTCCGGGTGGTTGCCTGGAAACAGAAAGTTTGCGGGTGATGCACTTGGATAGGTGTGTAAATGGATAGGATAATTTTGGCACCGAATCCGTCGTCGAATCCGTTTTAAAAATCTATATCCGGTTTCAAAGAATCCGACGGATAAGGATATCCGATTCCGAACTGAACACCCGGATACGGTATAAGATATGGTATGGAAAATAACATCCGAATATGAATTATCCCAAAATTAATTAGTATTATCCGATGGTTATAATCCAAATAATCCGATTTTCTACCGAAATGGCTAAACTAATAGAGCACAATTTGTAGTTAGCGAGTTGTGGAGTTCATTCGTTAAACAACAATTCACTTACATGGTCATTGTACAGACTATAGACTACAACTTTGTTAGGTTATTAAGTTGTAGAGCGATTATTTTTTTGTTTTGTGGGTTGATGATACCGTTCTGATTAATTTTATTTCCGCCCCGAATCCGCTCTGTTTCCGTTTCGAATCCGTGATCATATATATCCGCCACCGATTTCGCAACCGTTCATTATCCGATCCGATCCGAATCCGAGAAAAAGATGTGGTAAAGGATATGGTAGAGGCAAAATCCGATCCGATCCGATCCGATCCGTTTACATCCCGATGATGGTGCGGAGGAAATTGCATGTTACACCATGCTCACGCCATTTTGTTGCGGAAACCACCAGCTTTTCCGCGACAAAATGAGCTGAGCATGGTGGAACATGCAATTTTACCGAATGGTGCACAGATGTCGAGAAATTCTAAAGGATTGATGGAAAGGAAGAGCCGAGAGATAGTGTGTGGGGGAATTGGATGCACAAAGATGCATCCCACTTTGAGAACCATGATCCTATGATTCGACTCGTCCTTTTAGCAAGATTAGTACGGAACGAAACTCTCCAAAATTCTTATGAATATCCTGACCAAAGATACTATACACCACTCTTCTCTACATGTCCTCCTCCGTTTAACCAACAAGTGTTCAGACTTTGAAGTTCAAAATGGTTGGGCTAGAAATCTTCGGAGCTGGAAATCTGAAACCCTGGTGTTCGCTGGCTATTGTCGAGCAAGACATGCATATCTTCAATGCAACTGCAAAGGTGGTCGTAGGCAATGGTAAAAGGTGCTTCTTTTGGAGTGATAAATGGCTTAATGTTAAAACTATAAAGGAAATGGCGCCAGATATCTATCGTTGATTCACGCAATAGTCTTTGCCCAAAAGGATAATCCTAGAATTCCGTCTGTCTTCTGGATTTGGAGAAGTGCCGATTTTCAAGAATGCGAATCTTATGATATGGTGGGAATCTCTTATGATAATCATCCATGCCTTAAACGTATCCTAATGCCTGAAAGTTGGATAGGGTGGCCCTTACGTAAGGACTATATATCCCCCAATTTTTATGAAATACAAGATGCTCATTGAATGATAAGAAATTCATGCTCACTTATACAACACAACTCCAGATTTTATTCAAGTAAAGGAATAAAGAGGTTATGGAAGTCAATATTCTCGCATTTATTGCTACTGCACTGTTCATTCTAATTCCTACTGCTTTTTTACTTATTATTTATGTAAAAACAGTCAGCCAAAATGATTAATTGGAATTCTAATTAATCATTGAAGAAATGAAAAAAGGGATTAACTAAAAAAAATCCAAGTCTTAAATGAAAGGATCGGGTTGGAATCTTAAAGTGTGGTAGAAAGAACTACTCCTTCAGGTCATTAAATAGGCTCATGGATTGATGACATCGAGAAAACCGATTGACATTCATGATTCCTTCAGGTCATCGTGATTTGGGAAGATATAACCACATGCGATTAAAACAAAACTCACATGATGTGTGGACTTGGACACCAAAGATTCCTTCACAACTAAATCAGTTTACATGGAACACTATGCAACCTAAACTCAATGTGTCTCGGCGAAGGAAATATGGGATCATGCGCACGTACATCGTTGTTTATCCGCGAAAGAATTTGGATAGCAAACCGGAATGCAGTCTACCCCACAATGAGCGATGTGTGTTCTATAAAGCCGCCGAAGAAAATCCTCACCAATTGTTCATTGGTTGTGCGGTAATCAATACTCCATTATCTAGAAATAAGTGTTGAGTTGGCGGACTAACACAGGTCGTCCCGAGCACCAACCAGAGTCTCAAATCGTGGTGGCAACAAGTGGCGGCGAATCTCCAGATCACTAGCTAGCAAGAAACTGAACAAATTGTCATCCTAATCACATGGTCAATTTGGCAGGAAAAGAACAGCAGAGTTTTCGAAAATGCCTACATATCAATTTCCAGATAATTGAGCAAATAAAAGATGAGGCGAAAATGTAGATGATTGAAAGTGGGGGTTGTTTTTGTTGGATATTTTGATCTAGGCTAAACCTAGGTCAACTATTACGGCTACAAAGAGTTGGCAAAACCAACTTGGCTAGAGTTGGCAAACCGACTTAACACGCTGCCATGATTGGGGGCAGCAAAATATCAACCAATAGGTGGGTCCCCCCATGGTGCTGTGCAAATATAAATATGGGGAGATGTCCCTATGGGAAAGACTAAGGGTGAAAAACATGTCTAACCTCTCCCCGAGCTGCCCAATCCAGCCACGCACAGTAGCCATGGGAAGGCATTCACCAGCAGCTCCTACACATTCTAGGAGCTATCCCGAAGGAGAAAAGTAAGGGGCTTCACTTTGTGGAGTCCTAGATGTCGCTCTCGCCAATTTTGAAGCTCAAAGGTGTGTTTGTTCTAAGTTTATCTTAGTTGTGGCTCAAATCTTGAGCTAGTTGTTTCCTGACTTTTCCAACAGTTTTAGCTTGCAGGCTGGTGTTCCTTTAGGGTGTGTTCAGTATTTGGATGGGGTGGAATGGAATGGAACCATTCCACCCCTGGGCACGATTCCGGTGTTCAGTTCTCAGATAGAACGAAACGAGGTCGTTCCACCGAGGCGAATATTCGCTCAAGATGCGGAATAGGCAGGTTCCACCAAATTGGTCGAACGAAGTGGAACGGGCGACTCCGCGCACCGCTCGACCCCACCCTATCCTCTCGCGTGGCTCTCCCTGCCCTCTGGCTCACCTCTCCCTTACCGCACCCATCCCCGTCGCCACACCCCATCGGCGCCGCCCGCGCCGCCACACTCCATCCGCGCCGCCACTCCCGCGCCTCCGCACCTCTCCCGCGCCTCCGCACCACAACCACGACGGCGACCACGGAGAGGCGGCGGCGGCGAGCGAGGATGAGCAAGGGAAGGCGGCGGTGAGCAAGGACGGGCAGCGGCGACCAATAAACAGGAGCAAGCACGGGCGGCGGCGACCAGCAGGAGCAAGCACCGGCGGCGGCGCGACAGCAAGCAGGGCATCAAGGTATGGTGCTATTCTAACCCTAGATTAAATCTGGTACTGCAATGTTGCAATAAATCAAAATTTAAGATAAAATCCATGAAATTTCGTAGCATTCTTGCTTATGTATAGTGTTCTTTCAACATTTTTATCTATTTGGTTGGTGAAAGCATTGCCAGATTGCATGTCTCTTATTTATTAGCCATATAAGTTGTTCTAGTGTATGTATTGTAGATGGCCAAGAGCATGGATAAAAGGAAAAGGATGCTTAGGGGAGCTGCTATTTTTGTTGTTTGTGCTGCAATTATTGTTTGTGCTAGTGTTTGTGCTGCAATGGACTGTAATGACTTCGAATTATTTGCAACGAATTTGGACTATTTGAATGACTTCTATATTTCTATGATTCGAAATCTGTCTTGTGTTGTTGGCATATATTATTTTGATTGTGAATGCATATATTTGTCTGTTTATTGCTGCAAAAATAAACAAAGTGCTGTCAAAATTTTAATTTTATATGATACTACAAAGAAACATTCATGTTGGTAACCTCACCATTCCTGTCAAATGGGTGACTGGAATCCAATTCTAGCAATTCCATTCTTGCAACTGAACACAAGGATGGAACAAGGTGGAACCATTCCATGACATTTTCTTTGCCCAAACCAAACGGAGAGATGGAATGGTCCCATTATGGTGGAATGGAATGGTTTCATTCCATTCCACCCCATCCAAATACTGAACACACCCAGTGTTCTCATTCCCTTTTTTATGTTTCCTTCCTTCGTTCTTTTTTTTTCTTTTCCTTTTTGATCCCTATTCGTAATCCGTTAGGACATCGCGTCATTGTGGTTGTAAATTTTATACTGCTGGTCATTTGATGGGCATTTTCTCTTCTCAATATATCACATGCAACTCTCCATGGTTTGAAAAAAAGATCTCGTACATTTTGTAGGATTTTAGAGCTATTTGGATCGTGTAGATTTGACAGGATCCCGAAACACGGAAAGTTTGCGGGTGATGCATTTTAATGCGAAGATGAAAAGATATTGGAATTTGAAAAAGTTAGACTACTTGTCATTTGATGGTCACTCAACATCGTTTTATGAACAAACCGGTCAGCAGAATCGTGATAGCGCTCAGTGATGCTGTCGTGACATGCTTGATGGGCTGTTGACCAGCGCCAGCGACCCATTTTTCCACACAAAAAAAACCCCTGGACAATCCTGTCTTCGGCACTTCCGTCCCACATCTACAGACATGGTTTGTGAAAGAGGTCTCTACTGTTTCTTTGTCAATGTTTTGATCCGGCATGAGATTGACGCCACAGAGTTCGGCGCTGAAGATGTGCAGGTGGGCTCCAAATTCCGTGGCTGAACCCATGTCCCGCAACCGCTAAGGCCTCCTTTGATTTGGAGGATTTCCTTATGATTTCTATAGGATTCCATCCCTGTGGAATTTTTCCTTTGTACACGTTTGATTCAAAGGATGGCTTCCTGTAGGAATAAATCCTGTAGGAATGGCGTAGTGTGTTTTCACGGGAAAAGAAGCATGAGTTCCAGCCTCATTTTAAACTTCCTTCGTTGCAATCAAACATGCAATTGTGAAAATTCCTATGTCCATAGGATCCTGCCGGTCAGGACTTCCTATTCCTTTGCACTTCCCGTTCCTTTGATTTTCCTACCCTTCAATTCAAAGGAGGCCTAAGTCCTTAGGAAAATTTGTGGGGACTGAAACATGGGTTCGGCGTCAAAGAAATTGGAGCCGACCTGCACATGTTTGCCGCCATTCTCTTCGGTGTCAACCCTGAGTCCCTTCGAACCCGAAGGAGAAAACTCGCCAGAGATTGATATCGAGGCGATCACGCACCAGAAGTTCATCATGGGCATGACACGACACACAGCCCACGGGTGCATATATGCCTGGCAAACACATCTGCCAAATTAGCCGAGACATCACGATAGGAAACATACATACGAGATTTTTGGCTTCCGGGCTCCTGCTATTTAAAAAAAGGTAAAAAAAATCATATTTACGAGTTCCAAAAAATTCTAAAAAAATTATGGATCTTGTCAACGGTGTATCCTACAAACATGCACAAAATATACTTTGTATTTTGAGCTACACAAAAATGACAAAAGTATGGATCTTAGTATGCATAGTTTTAAATCTCTAACTTTATCAGATTTTGGGTGTGTTTGGTTCAGCTGGGGATTCTAAAAAAGCTGTTGTGAACTGTGAAAAACCAGCTGTGAGATGAGAACTGTGGCAAAGCTGAAAGTCGTTTGGCTGAAACAGCTATGAAACTGTGAATTTTTATGCGAATCATCTCTAATACCCCTAAAACCGTGGGAGAGCCGTCGCCACACCTCGCCGGTACGACTTATCGGTGGCACTGGTGGGTAATATTTGTCCAAATTTGAAATCGGAAGCAGTGGAAGCAGGGGTATACCTGCTTTACAAATAACACTACGAAAAGCAGGCTGCTTTTGTGGAATCTGCTGCGAAAAATACCCCTTTGGTTAGCTTTCAGCTTTTTGACAACGGAAGCAGGTTGGAAAAACATAACCAAACAGACCCTTTGTCTTTTTATTTAGCCCATAATACGAACTATTTGAAATTGATATTTCACACGTTTGTGGGATGTACCATTACCTACATCCAGATTTATTTTCAAAAGTTTTTGAAACTCGGAAATATTATTTTCGAATATTTTTAAGTGGCAGGGCTCAGGAGCAAAAGACACTTTCCGCATACATCTCCATTTCCAAACATAACACTCAGCACTATCTCTTGAAGAACTTGTGGTTTCTATTAATAGGAATCGGACACATGAAACTCTCTTTTCAAAAATAAAAAACAATCTCTCTTGAAACCCGCACACATTCTTCTGTGTGAGCTCGCCAAAACGCGCCACTTGCCTGGTCTTAAGGCACGCACGGATCAAAAATTCAAAATGCAGCTAATTCAAGTCTGAAGTCTCCAACATGGTGCAGCCTAAAAGCTCTCATCAATTCCTTTGAGAAGCCGGATTAGGCATACGCAATGTGCAAAAAAAAAACACCATAAGTCCTATGTGGCAGTCCTTATGGTGTCCTTATACATTGTGGATAAAAACAAACTTATCCATAAGACTAAGGTGCACCTCAAGCTTATAGGTTACCCACAAGCAATATAAAATTGTTTATCTCTCCTCTCTCTCATGCATGTAGCAACATGACAAGATATGTAAGTCCCAGCTTATGGCTAAAATACACCTTATACATTGTGGAGAATTCCATAAGATAAGTGGGACCCAGCTTATAGCAAAAACTCTCCTTATACATTACGGATGCCCTAGACCTGAAGGAAACATGCCTATCAATCGGTTGCACTCATAAATTGACAAGTCAAGTCACCCTCCAAACCTTCACGTCACAGTCCACCGAACCGCTGCAAACCTGCAGAGCGGAGCAGCCACTACATTGGCGCGAGCTCCCCTCGTTGCAAGCGCCGCCGTGATCGCCTCCCGTCAAGAACAATGCCAAGCTCTTCACGGCCGCACCGTGGCCGTCCAGGACAGCCAAGCAGGAGTACCCTGTGCCCTCCGCTCCCCGCCGCCACACCCTCACCGTCCTGTCTGCCGACCCGCTGCACACCATGTCCCTGGTGGCGGCCAGGCACAATACCGCCTCGGTGTGGCCCCCGAGCGTGCACGTGGCCGCCATGCCACCGCCCGCAGCGGCGCAGCCCTCCCACACGACGATGGACCGGTCGCACGAGCCGGAGTAAAGGACCAGCCCGCCGACGCCCACCGCCAGCGCGTTCACCGCCGACCGGTGCCGCTCCATGGTGCCGACCAGCGCGAGCTTCTTCTGCCCCGGGCGCCGCATCCACGCCTTGATCGTCCTGTCGGCCGACCCGGTATAGACGTGGCCGTCCGAGGACACGGCAACGGCGTTGATGGCGTCGCTGTGGGCAGGGGCGACGGACTCCACGCACCGGAGGCTGGGCAGGCGCCACACCTTGAGGCTCCGGTCCCAGGACACGGAGTACATGTGCGCACCGTCGGGGGACACCGCGAGCGCGGTCACCGCGTCCACGTGGTGCACCCAGGTGCAGCTCTTGTGCCGCCGGACATCCACGTAGTTCTTGGGGAACAGGAAGGTGCGCAGGAAGTCCGCGGTGGTCGGCAGCACTCCGTGCAGGGTGAGGTCGCCGCCGTTCCGATGGCCGGCCTGCCACACCCTGATCTTGCCGTCCTGGTGGGAGCTGACGAGACCATCGCTGGTGGCCATGAGGCACTTTATGGGGCTACTGGTGACGGCAACAACAGAGCTCGCGCACTGCTCCTCCTGTTGCATGGCCGTGCCCATGTCCAGCGGCCACAGCCTGATGTGTCCATCCGACGAAGCGACGTACAGCGAGTTGCCGTCGACGGCGAGGCCAGAGACGTAGGAGGAGTGGCCTCTGATTGTGGAGATGCACTGGTAGTGGCATGGGCTGAAGGAATGGTTGGAAGGGAGATCATCTTCAGTGTTCAGGCTCATCCTGGACCTGGCTTTGCTCTTCCTGTCTACAAGACGGAATCATGGATTAAAATAGGAGACATGATCTCAGGGCAATTCCGCAAAGCAATGAGATAAGCAAAAAAAATCTGCATGCGGACAAACAGAAGATTATAGTAAGCCGCTGTCGTGATTGACGAGTGACGCAACTTTATAGCAAGTGGCATGACAACGGATTCTCGTTATCTTGTAATCTATGTGTCTCAGAAAGTTTCAGACGAACACAATGGAGAGAATTCAACTGACAGGTACTTAAGTAGGGGAAAAGGCGGTCGACACTGCTTTAGATTTTGTTCTCCCTTCTTTTGGCTGAAAAACGCGTTAAATTATCAGGACAAGATTCTTCATTCTTGGTAAAATGTCCGTGTCAGAAATGCATGCAGTCAAAATAAAAATCAAGTGCATCACTTTTATGCAGTTGTTGTTTACTGCAGAGAACAGTAATTTTAACGAGACCAATAGATTAGTAAACCACAAATGCAGCACACGTGAAGGGATGAATACCTAACGAGCTAGTATGGACTTGCCTTGCTAGTTCGGGAGTACAGTCAGCTTACCTTTTTTTCACGACCCAATCCTTTCTCCCCACCTTCCAGCATGCATGTTCTCCCAGCAATTCCACCGCGGATCGACACTGGTATTGTGGTGTGCCCACCACCGCAGGGATTTTCCAGAAGATCTAGACTCGTGGAGACTCAAGTTCTTAGTATAGTCTAGTTAGGTCTAGCTTGCGCACAGGAGGCGTGAGTGTGGGGTTGTGTGTGTGTGGTGTGCGTTGTGCGTGAGTTCAGATACTACAACTGTACTAGAACCAGGAAAATCTCAACAAAAAAAAAGCAAAGCTTAGAGCTTGCAATGATCGCTCGGCCGCGGTCCGATCTTTTTATCCATGTGCAGCTCACTTGGGACTGCTAACAGATAAGATCCATCAGTCCTAGCAGCAGCGCAAACATGCTCAACGAAAACATTTATTGCACTTTGTTTATCAAACATCGAGATATTCCGTTCAATTCTGCTGTAATGCATAAAACCGGATAGCTATGTAACACAACCGGCCAAGGACAATCACTTCATGACTCATGAGCCACATCAATGTGGCGCGTATCTCACACTCAAACACAAATTTTGGAGGCGCTACCAATCTAAGGATGTGTAGATAGTCTCTCGATTCATACTGAGGAACGATTCGATTGGGAGTATACTGGTGAGGTTTGGGATCAAACCTTGTAGTGGTGTTGTTATTTTTGGGAGGAAAATGAATGAAATGTGCTGCTTTAGCTGACAGTCTCACAGCTAATTTTTTTTTAAATAATACACGAAAATTATTTAATTTCAGAAATATTACGCGTTTTTATTTTTTTTCAAAAATATTACCCAATCAGTCTCGTTGAAACCGACAGGCCCTAATCGGTCTCGTCGAAACCGAGTGGCCCCACTCGTCCACGTGTAAGCCCCAAGTATGTCTGGGTTATTACCAGTGGCGTGTATGGGTGAGTGCACGCCACTAGTAGGGCGTACCAGTGGCGTGTGTGTATAGGTGCACGCCACTAGTCGGCTTCGACGAGACCGATTGGGGCCTGTCGGTTTCGACGAGACCGATTGGGTAATATTTCTAAAAAAAATAAAAAACGCGTAATATTTCCAAAATTAAATAATTTTCGTGTATTATTTAAAAAAATTTAGCCAGTCTCACACATCATCAGCAATAGTGTGCTCTGAACCTCACAGCCACACAACCTGGAAACTGAAAGGATTCTAAAATGTAAAGTGATATTCTGAAGACAGGATTAGCTACATTATCCATTCAAGGTGATGTATCGTGGCAGTTGCACTCAGCAACTGACCACGCTAGAATAAAGCTGTCCATAATGCAATACATGTAATGGCCTAAAGATCTCTTCATGGTTGCCTGCCTTAGCTTTCAAGACTCGAAATGGGCTCGGGTCCTAGTTTTAGGGCCACAGGTCCAGCCGGAAATCCGATTTAATAATAAAACAATATAAAATATATTTTACTGACAAGTAACATATAGGCAAGATATACAAATTTGGAAACTATAAAAGCAAATCTTGTACTGGTCTATGGCCTACAGTAATTTTTTAAGAAAAATTAGGTGTTTGATTTATTCTGTGAAAAAAAAACAGATTGGTTGTGAAAAGAAGAAAAATAATACTAGGAGACTAGGGAGTAGAGACAACCAGACAAGACACATTTGAGACGGGCAATCGCTCTCAATATGCAGACAACCACTAAACGTGCTGCATCATAGATCGTGCTATCGAGGACCAAGAAACATGATGTTACAGGAACAGAGATAGGATTATACAGGAGCTGGGGCCACTGTTAAAGCTTGTACAGAGAAAAGCCGTCTGCATTACCAGAAAATTGGGTGTTTTTGTACACTCACATTCAGTGTATTCTTACTCAAGCAAATGAATTCACACACGAGTCCAAAAGGAATAACATGTTAAACTTATCTAAGCAATGCCATGTAAAATAAAATTAAAAAACAAGGAAGATAAGAAAGTACCTGTACTGAGCCTTTTGGAGGCACTTACATCATGATACAATCATGAAGAATAAATAAGACCATAGTGCTTGCTGAGCTAGCTCAGCTCCATGTCTAGCTTGATTCCTGGAAAACACAGGTGGTCACTTGCTTAGAGATAGTCTGCCCAGCTAATGCAGAAGTGGATATTACAAGCAAAAAGCAGGTAAAGCGAAACAGAGAACAGTGGAACGTAACAACTTGTCATGTGAGAACAAGCTACTTGAGAAAAGTGGAATGGGTACTAATAGTTGAACAGAATTGTCTCTCAATTCTGGGACAAAACTTTTCTAGCCTGCCGATTTTTCAACGAAGCCGCTGTTGATCCAACTTGGCCTTTGACAAGTAAACTGTACCCTTGAAAGCTGCACATCTTAAGCAGCCACCACGGCACAAAAAGGAAGGGTTCCTCGTCTGCAGGCTTATCTCCATTACACTTAAAAATAAATGATACAACTTTAGTAGGAGTGAGTGACAACTGACAACCATGCAAGGCACCTCGCAAAAGACCACAGCAGATAAGCATACATGACCCATGGCACAACTTGGGCATCGTGTTGTCGCAGGACAACTATATTGATAGTGTGTTGTTCTTGCAGTTTAGCAAAGTGAACCATCTCGGTGTCCCTCGATTACAGTGTAAGAAATTGTTTCTCTAAGTATATTTGCAGCAATGAATGAGGTAACTCATGAACCTTTTAGCTTCCAAATGAGCTACACATAGAGAATAAATCAGATCATGGCCAAGTTCATTGCAAGCTCTGAGCTTTGGTGGAGGAATATTCATGCTGGAAAGTGGGAAAGGAAGGAGCCAAGAAAGAAAATAGTTGAATGTACTACCAAAATGGGGACGAAAATTAGCTACATCTGTTGATGTGTATCTGCATTTCTGGCCTAGTTGACTGATCTTTTTTTGTTCTAGTCATCTTTTCCAGCAAGAAAATGACAAGGGCATGACAGAACATTACCTTTTAGTGTTAGTGTTTCCATAAATTCCCTGGAGGCCAGTGTGTATAGATAATTATTTTATTTTGGGTTTCACTATTTGTATGTTGCATGTTTTTTGTGATCCCTGGTCATTTTAAAATATGTCCAACGATAAGTTTACCATTTATCGGTCGGATGCCTGGCCATCTAGGCCCATCCAAGCAAGACCTTCAAGTTCTCCCATCCATATGCACAATTAAAAGAAGATTATGGTCTATCTCTCTTGTAAGAAGATGGAATATCCAAACTTTGTTTATACTAAACAAACTGAAGGTGGAATATCCAACTCAAGGTGGATACTAACAGATCCACAAACTTCGTTTATACTTGAACCAATTCGTTTGCCAATAGTAACCAAAATGAAGCATAGATGTAGCAAACTACAAGTTCAATAACAAGAATTCATGCAGAACAAAACCAGTTTTGAGCCCACTTGTTCTCAGAGTTTGACAAATGGCCAGAAATGGATGCTAGATTGACGTTACAGAAAATCATATGTACTATGACAATCATATTATCAACTAGTACTGTGGTGCTTCCTAAACCCTAAACTATCATCCATGCAGCCAGTTCTGCAGGAAATCCTCACTTAGCATGACCTCGTACCAGGGGGATAGTGCATCCATCAACCATTGACTCACCCAACAAGAAAGAACAATTTAGCCAAAGAGATAGTAACAGAAGTTGAATATCGAAATGCCTTGCAATTTGTACTGCCTGGTACCTTACAGTTTGATACCCAATGGTTTTATTTCCCAATTGGATCTTCAAAGGTACAATCCATCGGGAAAGAACCGCAAAGGACCTACATTTTTTGCGTGGAATAGGACCTACTTAATCTAAGATGATGCACACAATACTGCACCATTGTAGTTCACAACTTCACATCACCAAAAATGATCGTCAAATCGAATCCCTGTTCACAAATTGTCACCAATTCACTAAAAAACAAAAGCTACCTCTACTTTAACTGCTCGGTCTTTCCTCAACTCAAGCGACATGTTCCAGTTCCACTCAGCATTCTCCTTCAGCTGATGATCTTAGTTTGGAATGGCAGATTACACTGTTAGCATCACACCAAGCTGCCCTATGTATTCAGGATGTACCAGATATGCCATGATGTCTGAACATGATCCTGTCACCCAAGTGAGACCGCAAGTATTCGCAGGCAGCTTATGTCTGACAGCAAGGCTTGTCAAGCAAGCACTCTTTTCAATCAGCGTAGACAGTTGAAGACTTGTACCAACCTCTACACCAACACGCACACCATCACAGCCATTCATCAAAGTCCTATATTCCTACTACCCTAAGGACTATCATCTCTTGCAGAAAAGGGGTCATTTCGATCTGATATTGGCATGTCTCGATAAGAGAGAGTGAGAGGCTTCGAAGCAGCAGTTGCAATTTGCGTGCTCTCACTGAGAGGAGTCCAGAATGGAGAGAAAAGATGGAACAGAAAAATAAAGGATATGAGCGATCTGCTGGTTCTACTTCAGTCTACTGCTGCCCAATATCTACTTCAAGTCCCTAATCTCAGCAGAAAAAAATGATATGACTATGAACTGACTTGCTTACACCACATCATCAAGGAATATAAAAAATCCTAGAAGTTAGAGCAATTGAAGCAGCTATCAACTGGTGACACAGTATAGTAAATACAGTAAAAGCATTGTTGCCAAATTTAAATGTTAGCTAACTTTATTTCCCAAAGAACTATATGAACCACCCAGATTACAATATTGTACAAAAGCTAAATTTGATGTATGCAGATCAAATTGGGCAAGATCCCAACCAACAGATAAGGCGATCTCAAGTATCGAAAAAGAGAGTACCGTACTGAAATGCAGTATTGGAACACACAAACACGACGCCGTATCATTCTTCTTTGGCTTTCCTTTTCCCCGAGAGAGATATCCACCTCCAATGAGCTATTCTACATCAAGACCGCCACAATTTCACTTGGAATCAGGGACCTGCAGTTCAATTTTCTGATGGGAGTGCACCCCATTCCGAGCAGTCGCTGCGGTCGTGATCTCTTCACCTTCCTTCTCCTCATCCGAATCCAGCGTGAACTGTGACGGCATGCCCTCCATCTGCACCTCCTTGCCCAACATCCTGTACCCGCTCGTGCGGCTGCCACATCCTCCGGAGACGACGGCGGCGTAGGCCAGCGCCCCCGCGAGCACGAGCAGCGCGAGGTGGCCGTTGAACTGCAGCGTGGCGACGGAGCGCGCGCGGTGGTAGTCCTCGTGGGTGCGGCACTTGATGGTGTAGTCGACCGGGCTCGCCTCGTGCAGTGCGCAGCCGGTGGCGATGGCGTCGCTGAAAAAGGAGAAGCCCATCTGCACCATCCAGGTGCCCTGCAGCGCGAGCCCGGCGGCGCGGGCGAGGCGGGGCGGCGCGGCGCCCGGGCTGTGCACGGCGAGCAGGGTGGCGCCTAGGCAGAGGGTGACGGGGACGAGGAAGAGGTCGAAGTAGTGGTTCTCGATGCCCGCGGCGGTGGAGGGGCGGCGGTGCGCGAAGAGCAGGAGCTCCTGCGCGAAGGCGGCCGCGAGGAGGAGGTCGAGGAGTTGGGGAGGTGGGGGAGGGGTGGTGCGGGGGAGGAGGAGGGGTGTGAGGGCGTAGAGGAGGAAGAGCGCGGAGGCGGCGAGCGTGGGCAGGGAGAGGTGGTGGGCGGCGGAGAGGAGGCAGAGCGCGGAGAGGAGGGCGGCGAGGAGGTGCCGGTGGGCGTGCGGTGATGCGGCGGAGAGGCGGCGCGGGAGTGGCGGGAGGCGGAGCGGGAGGGCCTCGAGCGCTGCCAGGGCCAGGAGGCCTAGCCCGGCGGCGGAGTAGGCGACGAGCCCCGGCATGTGTGGGTCGCCGCCGGTGGATCTGGGCTGTAGCCGGGGAGCTGCTGCTTGGCTTTGGCGGTTGGCGACCGGAGGCCGGCACGGTTGACGAGCTGTGCGGGAATGTGTCACCTGCTCGCTGCTCCTCCTACCCGTTACTCTTCGAGAGAAACGGAATCCGTATCCCTTGTTTACATAAACTTTCTCTCCACACTCCAAACAAATGGTTAATCGAGTTAGGAATGTCACGAAAACCAAAAGCACATCTGGCTACATTCCAGAAATATCTAGCCACCGGACATTTGAAAAACAAGTGGTATGCATCCTCATCCAGGTTACATAACTGACAGGAAAGATCACCCGAAAGATCACCCTCCCACCCACGATGAGCCAAGACATCTTTTGTCAGTATGCTACGTTGATCCACTAACAACAAAAAGACCTTTATTTTGTTCGGAATCTTGACTTTCCACATAAATCAATTTTGTATTTCTAGCTTGCGAAAACATGTAGAATGATTTAACTGTAAAACTTTTATTTCCTAACTTGGGTCGAAATTTCTGGTCGAAATTTCCTAACATCCAGTGTCCTTATATTTAGGAAATAGGGTAATTATCCCATAGTTAAGACGTTCCATTGCCAACTTACCTCAATGAAAATGGTCAACCACCGCCTTAAAATCATTTTTAATCAATTCCCAGTTGATCAAATTTGAACTAAAATCCCGACATTTTTTATGGATCAGAGGGAGTACCGTAAATCCATCCGGTCCAGGAGACTTGTTATGCTCCATTTCAAAAATAGCTGCTCTAATCTCCTCCCAAGAGACGGGAGAAGTAAGATCAAAAGCGACCTATTCTTCAATCCTAGGCACATTCGACACATTTAAACAAATACTAGAAATAATAGGATGGCTAAAACATTTTGTGTGTGTAGAAATCAGTAATATAATGTTCCAAGTTTTTGTTTAACATCAGCATCTCCATCTCTTAAAGCAACTATCATATTTCTCCTTTTGCGTCCATTTTCCTTGGCATGGTAATATCTTGTATTATAGTCACCTCCCCTAATCTCTTTCGTTTTCGTTGATCCGTCGATGTTGGCGTTGTTTTCTCTTCCTCTTTCTCTTTCTTTTCTTTTGGGCAGGTTTGTGTTGTTTGCCCCAGCTGTGGTCTCAAAGTTGTATCGGGTGGTTGCTATATTAATATAGCGGGGCGAAAGCCTATTTCTTCACTTCAATTCCTCCTGCCTCAATAGGATTCTACATTCTTCATTTAATTTTATATTATCCTCATGCAAAGCCAAATTTAAAACATTTTGTTCAGCAATCAATTTTTTTGCTATATTAGTTTCTCAGATATTTAAGTTTGCATTTTTTCTATGCACTGTCAGCATTTTTAATCCAGCCTTTCATTCCGCAACCTCCTCAGCTTACACTGCGAAATGTTCAAAATATGAGATACCGACACCGATTCCATCCAGCTATTACACACAACCTCAACAAAAGCCTCCCTCATAAACCAGGAATTTTCAAAATGGAAGGTTGTAAATTCTACTCGCCAAATCATCAAAATGAAAGGAGCATGATATGAGAGCCCGTGATCCCAAGCCATCACAACAGCTAATGGTTAGTGCTCCTCCCAATCAGGAGAAGCCAGTATATGATCAATTTTTTCAAACGCTGGGATCACATGGTCGTTGTTGTTCCAGGTGAAAGCTCGATCAGTTAAGCTTAGTTCCATTAACCCATGTTGCTCAATAATTGAGCTAAAGAGGAAACTCCAATGAGAGTAACTCCATATCTTATTTTTCTTACTCTCCTTTAAAGTCACCTCCCACTAAAATGGAAACTTACTGTTATGACCAAGTCTAGACAATTCAGTTAGATACGGGTTCCAAGTCCTCCACTTCTGCACAACATCAATGTTTCCAAAATCAGGCTCTTTTGTCATTTGACAGGTTATTCTCAGAAGTCTTCACTTGGATGCCTTCTGCTTCGGTACATCCCCCCTCTTCAAACTCAAACACGACAACGGCTATGATTGCTTCGTACCTCTTCATAACGAAAGGCATGATGGTATTTACGTGATTAATTAAAGAATAATTAAATTGTATTAAGCCCTGAGAAACCCATCTGGCCCAATTGGATATGTACATATGCGTACTAAACCCGTATGTCAGCGGAGCTGCGCCGGCCACCGGCAGCACTGGCTGGCTTCGTCAGCCTATACTACTGCTACTCCACGGCCTAAAATTCCCAGAGGTTGGCCGTGTGCTGCTAGTGGCATCGGCAAGGCGACCGCGGCGGAGTTCGTTCGGAACGGAGACAAGGTCATCCTCACCGACATCCAGGACGACCTCGGCCGTGTCGTCGCCGCCGAGCTCAGGCCAGACGGCGCGTACGCCCGCTGCGATGTCACCGACGAGGCGCAGATAATTCCAGCCGTGACCCTTCGCAGCAAGCTCGACGTTGTGTACAAGCATGCATGTGTCACGCTCACGGGGATAATGGCCGTGGACTCCATCGCTTCCCTCGACCTCTCCGACTATGACCGCACCATGGCGGCCAACAAATGGTCCGCCGTCGCCGGGATCGAGCACACGGCACACGCCATGGTACGCCGCGATCATCTGCACGGCGAGCACACGGGGGTGATCACCGGCGTCATCGCGGGGGTTGATCGGCGGCGTCATGGTACAGGGCCAGACCAGCTTCATCTTCTGCACGACGATCGCCGGGGGTGATCGTGGGTGGCGAGCAGGACGTGGGCATACGCTGGGTATACAAGGTTGGATCTTGGGCTTCGGTGGGCCATAAATCCAATTAATTTAATTATCTAATTAAGGGAAAAAACTTTTGAGTTTGGGGGAGGGGGATGTACCGAAGCAAGCCTCGTAAACAAGACCCAGATATGATTATGGTTGGTGTTGTTGCGGTTTTGTGGTCGATATGGAAAACATGGAATATTGCGTGTTGTTGGTTGATCCGACCTCAAGATACCGTAACGATTACTAATACCGTAGCGATCGGAGACGAGAATATAGACAGAAGGCTCGAGATGAGTCCGGCTTTGAATTAACGAAACTATCAACCGGCTAGGAAATACAACACATACACCACACAGCAGATACAAGATGCTGGTAAACAGCTTACAACATCAAGAACAAACAGCAAACACAAGATAAACAAAAAGCCTAGCTAGAAGTCTTCGATGTCCTCTACCGCGAACGAAGCACCATGTGAGCGGCAAAGGCAGAACCTTCGCAGAATGCAAGCGAGATGCGGCAAGACCTTGTCTGTTCCAGGCGAGTCAAAACCTGACATCCTCTTCCATAGCCGAAGGGGTCCCCTACCCCCTCGCCCTGGCTCGAAGGGCGCCGTACCGTCGGCAATGGAGATGCTCACCCTAGAGCAAAGGAAGGAACATGAACTGCCAATAGGACCAAACATACAAGCTGCCACATAGCTGCACTGTCCAGGAGGACACTCGCCGCCTACCACGGACACACCCACGGAGAGAAGCTGCTTGGTGGGGATGAAGAGATGAAGAAACTGCAACATGGAGGAGTTGTAGCAGCTTCGCCGAGCGTCGAAACAGAACCTGCAAGAGAGAGGACCATGCTGAAGGGATCGTAGACAGAAAAAAAAATTCCTACCGACGATAACCAGAAACAAACCAACATCTATAACTATGCAGATATACTATACAGAGGAGAACGGAGTACATACCCTTGTAGACCAAAAGCGGGATTACGTTCCTGCACAAACGTTGTCGATGAAGCTGACCTCAAGGTCATGTAGAGGAAGTTAGTCGTACTCCCAGCGCCACCCGTGTAGCGCCTCGTAGTTCCACACACGTACGGTGTAGATGACGACCTCCCGGCTCCAGATCCAGCAGAGCGGCAGAAGCGGAAGTTTGGATCTAGCAGCACGGCGGTGTGCGTGTAGTGGAGAGACTTCCCTCCCCGTACGCAGCTCCAGAAACGGAACCACGCTCAAAGTAGGAGAGAAGAAGAAGATGGGATGATCTTCCAAGGCATGGGGGGTCCCCTATTTAAAGGTGGAGGAGGGCTGCCCACCCCGCTGGCTAAGCCATGTGGGACTATTCCCACATGGCTCGGCCAGCCATGGGGGTGAGCCAGCCCTGGATGGGCCCTATTTGGCCCAGCCAGGCTGGCTGGCCCTCCCCTCTTTTTTCCCTTTTCCCTTTTGGGGTTTTTAGAGGCCCATTTAGGTTTAATGCCTTTAAAATTTTAAAATTAATTAAATACAAATATATTTAATCACTAATAACACTTATTAATATTAAATACATATTATTTAATTCATTCGAGCTCCGAAACATATTTTGTTGCCTCCGATCAACATCGGACATGTTCCGGAACACTTCCGGAATCCCCGGTTTCTTTCTCTCTTATATCCAATCTAATCGTCACCTACCCTTAAGTGTGTTACCCTACGGTTCAAGATCACACAGACATGAACGAG
Source organism: Poa pratensis (assembly GCA_947311845.1). Classification (NCBI taxonomy): domain Eukaryota; kingdom Viridiplantae; phylum Streptophyta; class Magnoliopsida; order Poales; family Poaceae; genus Poa; species Poa pratensis. The sequence continues at coordinate 5,752,655 of CAMZMU010000069.1, read as the reverse complement.
ACACGTTCTCCGATCAATGACTAACAGCGGGATCTGGATACCCATGATAGTCCCTGTGCATCCACGAAAGTCTTTTATCGTTCGAACCTTTAGACGTCCAGTCTCATCCTTTTGCCTAGCGATACTTAGATTGTCCGAGCATCGTTCTCGGTATCACGATTACCGAGCATGATCTCGTTGTTGACAAATCTATCTTTACTCGTTTGTGATATTACATCCCCGTGACCTAGTCACATGCTTGCAAGCGCATTGATGTAATCTCACCGAGTGGGCCCAGAATATCTATACTGCTATGATTTCAGCTGTGCCAGTAGTTAGGTCTCTATGGTAGGGTCTTGATGTATGCTCTGGCAGATGTTTATCTTTCCTGTTCTTACTTTTTCTGTATTGAACCTTGTCTATGATTTCATTAATGAAATCGGGGATAACTTGGTTAAAAAAAGAAATTACATGTTCTACACCGGAACACGTACTCCGTAGACACGCCTCCGAAGCTCTAGACACGTAACCCCACCATACGGCGCAACCGGCAACCCCCATCTCCAGCCACATCCCCGCCACGGCCGCGCGCGAAGCTCCGCCGCCGCCGCCACCGCCGTTGACGCAAGGGATGTCGCTCTGCTGCTGCGGCGCCGGCAGCCGCCGTCTGATCCTCCCTCGCCTCTTCCTTGGCCAGCGCCCCCAGGTCCGCCGCTCCCTCCTCCACCTTCGCGCCGCCTCAACCGGCGCCGCCGCCGCCGCGGCATCTTCCTCCACCGCATCAATCTCGCCGGCGCAGCAGCGCCAGGTTTCCCTCTACGTGGACGCCCTCCTAGACTGGAACCAGGTCGCTCTCTAAACCCCAGTCACTCGCTCTCACTCACACTGAACCCCAGTAGCTCACACGGCCATCCGATGCTCTCTTGATGTTCAGAGGATGAACCTTACCGCCGTCACCGACGAGGCCGAGGTGATGACGCGCCACGTGGTAGACTCCCTCGCGGTCCTGCCCCCACTCGAGCGCGCGTACACCTCCCGTGGCGGTGACGCTGCTGGCATCAGCCTTATCGATGTCGGCTCCGGCGCCGGGCTGCCCGGACTGATCCTTGCTGTTGCGCGGCCAAGTGAGAAGCGTTTGTTTACGCATCCGTTCACATATTTTCTGGTGATGGCACTGGGAAGCGTCTGCTCGTCCTGTTTTCCTCATTGGGATATGGGCTGGTTTTCAGGTTGGAAATTTACGCTGTTGGAGTCGATGCGGAAGCGATGCACGTTCTTGGAGCATGCAGTTGAGGTGATGGAGCTGTCAAATGTGGATGTGGTGTGTGACCGAGCTGAGGTAAGCTGTCTTTGAGCAGCTATCAGTTTGCAACTTGTTATAATTGATTAGGCTTTGAGCATTTCCTGAATTTTGCGAAACAATTTTCTGTTTTCTACATTATTGGAGTTTGGATTTTACTACCAGGTTATGTTTAATTTATAATTTACCGAAGAAATGACAGTATGGAAATTTAACACTTGAGATTATTTGCTGGGGTCATGGTTGAAGAGATTTAGATTCGTTGCTGAACACATTTAAACCTTTATTCATGAAATTTATCTACGCTTTTGCAAACCAGCATATGGCATCACTGTTATACTTTGACTATTTTGCTTACATTCACTTATAGGACAGAACGTTGGCCAAAGTCGTGAGTTCAGAGAGGCATTTGATGTAGCAGCTGCAAGGGCCGTTGCGGAACTGAAAATTTTAGGTGTTTTATCATGTACCATTTTTTGTTTGTTTACTAGACCATGTCTAGCAATTAATCCTAGTTTTCTCGTTTGCAGCTGAATACTGCCTCCCGTTGGTTCGTGTTGGTGGTTTATTTATAGCTGCTAAAGGGCACGATCCTCATGTAAGTATTGGCTATTTGCCTATTACGCATGCTCTAAATGTACACACATATTGTCTACAACTCATGTTTCTCCAATTTCAATATGTTGTTGGGGGCAGGAAGAAATAAGAAGTGCAAAAGCTGCAGTTCATACACTGGGTGCCTCCATGCTAGATCTGTGCAATGGTACGCTATCTTTAGCTCTACATGATTAGCTTTGACAATTTTCAAGACAATTTTCATAATATTATTCTCAGTTCATGGTATGCAGCTAGTACTCTCTGAAAATAGATCCAAAAAATAGAGAGATTGTAGCCATGTCAGTGCATTTTTTCACTTACTCGGTCACACATATTAGTACCGTTCTACATGGTATTTTCTTATTGACCTTCAAACTAAAAGAGGGAAAAGGAGCTAGTACCCCTATCTTCCATTTTCACTTGCTGGCATCTTATTACTTAACTTTCTCAGAAATATATCAATTTGGTATTTTATCAGCATAGCAGTTTGCATGTGCTTTAGTTTTTGCACGTTGCTGCAATAAACCATTGAATATGGTCCATGCTTATCGAAAAGACACAATTATTGATATGATCCCTGTACTAGTTCTTGACTGTGCAATATCCATGTTTATCGAATAGTAGATGCTCTGTTTGACCTGATCCCTTTACTAATAATACATGACTACGTCCAATACCCATGTTGATGAAAAAGTAGATGCAAACCGTTGCTAATTCATGACTTTGATGGCCATATTGATGATAGGAGCAACACAATTTTTGACCTGGTCCCTTGTATTTCAAAAGTGCGTGATAGACATTGATGGATTAAAAATCCTAACATCCAAGCCCCTTTTCATCCACAGTTGAATCAGTTGGACCTCATGGCCAACGAACGGCAGTTGTATACTTAAAGGAGCGCACTACTCCAAAAAAATACCCTCGGCTCCCAGGTAATCCCAAGTTGCCTTTTATGAAAGGGCACATCATTTACTAGTATTGTTCAGATCTTAAACATGTAGTTGGTGTCATCCAGGTACCCCTTCTAAGACGCCATTATAAGAAGCACGTTTCGCTTCGTTGTAGAAATACAATGATAAAAAGCTGATACGTGGCTGCTCTCAGAAGTCAGAAGGACTGGAATGTGCTTGCTCATAACGCGTGAAAGAGTTATTTTTAACTACCGAAATCGATTATTTCCTGATGCAAACTACATCGAGCTAAACTGAATTAGACTGACAAGTTGCACCATTATTTTTGTTGCAAGTGTTTGTTGCTTGCAAGGGAACTGGTGCATTACTCCTTGTATCTGCGACAAATTCATTTTTTACAGGCATTCCACTAGTGAGTACATGAAATCCTGTTACGATTTATAGTCGAGGCGGCGTTTCTCTGAACAATAGTGAAAGTCTGTCTCCTTGTGAACTTGACAGGTCTATATTAGTCGGCCTTGTACTGGTGAAACGGAGGTTGAATCGCTGAAGTAATCCCTATCTCTCGCTGAGTCCTCTCAACTACTCCTGTTGCTTTTCAAACTCTTATTTTCTACCTCGAATCCCTTCTTCCAGATCTAAGCAGGATCATTACAAAAGTCTTGAAGCAACTGCTACAACTCTAGCTTGTTTAATGAAGAAACCTGTCGCTCATGTGGTACTCGAACGACTCTTCCACCCGTCCTTGGCTATTAGTTAAAACTTTTTAGTCGGACGAAACCATCTTTCTTGCAACTGAATCAGCGTTACTATTATACTCTCACGCTTCACCACATAAGCATATGGCTGCATCATCATTGCTGATGTGTTGTCTGAACTCTGAAGCATCGACATGAATTAGACTATTCCAACCGAGTAGAGCGAAACTTCTCCCCTGCTACCTTCCCTCCCAGGAACAGGTCACACATGGATCAATGCAGACGCAGACCATTACAACTTGCAACAGTCACGGGACTAATTCCCATCTTGATCAATCCAAACAATCTACAATTTTATACTAGGACTCTAGGAGGAATGATCCATCCAAAGCGTGTTAGCCGGCTCCGGACGGCTGACCCAAAGCGTGTTAGCCGGCTCCGGACGGCTGACCAAGTAGTCCTCCAGTGGACTCGTCAAAAGCTGTATATAAGATGAGCCGGTTCTGCTTATATCCTAGCTTCATCCCATCTCGCCGAGAGCTAGCTAACAACAATGGCCACAACCAGCCCTCTCCTCGTTCTCCTGGCCGTTTTCGTGCTCGCCGTGTTTCCGGCGGTGAAGCCGGTGTCGGCCGCCCTGCCGGACATCACGCCCCTGTTATCCAACCCGTGGGCGGCGTTCCAGAACCTCTCCGGCTGCCACTTCGGGGACGAGAAGCAGGGCCTCGCCAAGCTCAAGGACTACCTCAGCCACTTCGGCTACCTGCCGACGTCGCCCACCAAGTTCAACGACATCTTCGACGCCGACATGGAGCAGGCCATCAAGACCTACCAGGCCAACTTCGGCCTCGAGGTCACCGGCCAGCTGGACGCGGCCACGCTGGCCAAGATGATGGCGCCCCGCTGCGGCGTCGCGGACGTCATCAACGGCACCTCCACCATGGGTAACTCATCAGCGACGGTGCGGGGACGGAACCTCTACTCCTACTTCCCGGGGCAGCCGTCGTGGCCGCGGTCCAAGAAAAGCCTCACGTACGCGATCACGGCGACCTCGGCCACCACCATCGACAAGGCCACGCTGAGCGCGGTCTTCGCGCGCGCATTCGCGCGGTGGTCGGAGGCCACGCTGCTCAACTTCACGGAGACGGTGTCGGCGTCCGACGCCGACATCACCATCGGGTTCTACGCGGGGGAGCACGGCGACGGGGAAGGGTTCGACGGGCCGCTGGGCACGCTGGCGCACGCGTTCTCGCCGACCGACGGGCGGTTCCACCTGGACGCGGCGGAGGCGTGGGTGGCGAGCGGCGACGTGTCGCTGGCGTCGTCGGACGACGCCGTGGACCTGGAGTCGGTGGCGGTGCACGAGATCGGCCACCTGCTCGGGCTCGGCCACACCTCCGTGGAGGGCGCCATCATGTACCCGAGCATCACGTCGCGCACGCGCAAGGTGGACCTCGCCTCCGACGACGTCGTCGGGATCCAGAGCCTCTACGGCAGCAACCCCGACTTCAAGGGCGTCACGCCGGCGCCGCCCGCGACGAGCAGCCGGGAGATGGACAGCGGGGGCGCCCCGGCGCGCTCTCACGGCTGTCGAGCGCCGTCGGCGGCGGCGCCGTTGCCGTCTGGCTCGCACTAGTGTTGGGGTCGTGGTAGTCGTTGGATTGTTGACACATTTTTTTTAAAAAAATTGCGACCATTATTTTTGCTCTTACATTATTCTGTTGTTGTCATTGGGGTTTTTTTTTGCGAAGATACAACCAGAGCTTACAGCAAGACATTTACAGATAGGACCTCCTCGAAGCAGAAAATTACAACCAAGTCCATCACCTGCAATGCGAAGCCACCGAAAAGGCGCAGAACGCACCGACGGCGCGCCGCCGCCGCATCGCCACCTTGACCTTGGAACGGCTGATGTCCCCAGGCGGACGGGAAGTCGCCGGAACTCGGAATCCGAAGATCCTCCATCCTGCACCACCGGTCGCGTCGCGATCTTGCGTCAACTCGAGCTGCATCGGGATCAAAAGCCGGGATCGTCGTCTCCAATCGCCGGCACGGGGACGCCATCCACGGCAGCTGCGCAGAGCTGCGAGGACGACGGAAGTAGCAGATCCACGCCAGAGCTCCACTGGAGCGCCGTCGTCGGGGGGGAAGATCTCCACCTGCAAAACGAACACACCACGCCGGCAGCGCCACCGCCCTCCTAGCACCGCCGGCCGAACCCCTGGCTAACCCTACACTATGTACACACCGGGATCCGGCGTTCCCCACCCTCCCGCTGCCGAAGCAGCCGGCGGAGGGGAGGCAACAGCCGGATCCGCGGCGGCGAGGTGGGTTGACCAAGGAGAGCTCACAAATCGCCTATCCCTACTGTAGACGAAGGGAAGGAGACGGCCAAGGTTCCGTCTACATTAGTCATATGTTGTCATTGGGGTTAGATACGTGATTGTTAGATGTACAGATGGAATCATATACGATGTGATGGTGCGCCCATGTGGCCATGTGCTATGAGTTTTGTAGAATTCGCGTTGTCGTTGTTGTTTTCTAAATGGTGCTGGCACAAGGTTAGCAGAGGCAGAGCAGGCGAAGAACACCAGGCCGAAATGGCATTTCTCATGACATCGACGTCAGGGGGGATATTGTAAGTCCACATGAAACCTTGGTCCTGCTCCGTGTTTTGGAGTCTCTGATTATCTCGTGCGACTCGGTCTCCGGTGAGGGAAGTCGGTCCGTTTCTGTCCGAAACTTTCCGCGCGAACAAAAACCACGGCTCAGGACGCCGACGCATTTGGTCTGAGTTCCTTTTTCAATCCGCACGGACCCAATTCCGGTTCAAATTTGAGCCGCCTTTGCGTCGGCGCGAACACGCGTGGACGGCCGCGGAGTCCTCCCATTGTCCTCCCCCTGACTCGTTAGCCAGCGACACGAAAGCCATTTCCCCCGCCCACGCCCTAGTTCCTCTCTCGTGCCGCCTCTGCCCACCCCCGCCATCGTCGCCCAGTGCATGTCCCCTTCGCCCCCCTCTCACCGGAATCTCGCCGCCGCAACCCCGCCCGTTTTCTTCGCAGCACTGCCTCCACCGAGTAGGCCGTGTTTCGACGGAGGCTACCAGGCTCGGCCTTGCCCGCTAGGTTTTCGACCGCCGATCGGAGGTACGATTTCCTCACATAGTGAACACCTCTCCTCCGATGAATCCTTCGATGATGATAGCGATGTGTTTGTTGCTACACTCGTCGTCAATGAGCACATTTCTAGGATGCAACCCATGTTCAGAGGCTCGGTCCCCAGCCGTGCACCGGCGTTGGGCTGCAACAGAAAAGGTGGCCATGTCCAGCTTTTTAAGGATTACTTCTGCCGTGATCCAACATACAAGGCCCCAATTTTCCGACGTCGTTTTCGTATGGCATGGCATGTGTTCAACCGCATTCGGATATGAGTGCTTAGCCATGATGAATTCTTCAAATGCAAGCGAGATGCCCTTGGTAAGCTTGGCTTCTCCTCCTATCAAAAATGCACCGCGGCCATCCGGATGCTTGCTTACGGAGTTGCCGGTGATCTTGTTGATAAGTACATGCGCATGAGTGAGTCCACATGCTTAATGTCAATGTACAGATTTTGCAAAGCAGTGGTTGAGGTGTTTGGCCCGTAGTATTTGAGAGATCCAAATATGGATGATACAACCCAGCTCTTGTCCATCAACGAGGCAAGAGGATTTCCCGGCATGCTTGCAAGCATAGATTGTATGCATTGGGAGTGAAAAAATTGTCCATTTGCTTGCCAGGGGCAGTACAAGGGGCATGTAGGCAAGTGCACGGTCATACTTGAGGTCGTGGCTTCAAAAGATCTCTGAATTTGACACTCCTTTTTCGGCATGGCCGGATCCCACAATGATATCAATGTCCTGCAGTGCTCTCCTGTTTTCTCTAAGCTTTCAGAGGGCAACTCCCCGGTGGTGAGCTATGATATCAATGGCAAACATACAACAAGGGATACCTGGCTGATGGTATCTATCCTCCATGGACTACTTTTGTGAAGACCATCTCCAAGCATGATGGAGATAAGCAAGCGGGGTTTTCCAAAGAACAAGAGAGTGCAAGAAAGGATGTGGAGCGTGCTTTTGGTGTCCTCCAATCTCGGTGGGCTATTGTTCGCCACCCGGCTAGAACATGGAGCGTGAACATCATGTGGGGGGTCATGACTGCTTGTGTGATCATGCACAACATGATCGTGGAGGATGAGCGTGATGACAACATCTATTAACAAGATTGGCAGATGAGTTGGTAGAGCCTATCTGTGGATAGGCAACCTTTGCAAACTTCATCCACTTTCATGCAGAGATGAGCGATCGAGATGCTCACAAGGCCCTTCAGAATGACTTGGTTGAACATATGTGGCAACACTATGGAAACCAACCGGCGGCTGATGGCGTGATTCACACGTTCGCTGGGAGATCCCAACAGGAAGGTATGATGTAGCGTGGCAGGAATTTTCACTTGATACAAAACCAAGGTTTATCGAACCAGTAGGACTTGGAGAAGGATTCGGAAAGGTGTCTCCCTCCACTGGCGCTAGGAGGTAAACGTGGACCCGCGCACACACGAACAAACTAATTTGCCCCAACGAAACAGAGAGGTTGTCAATCTCTCCGTCTTGCTGAACACAAAGAATTAAATATATGTGTGTAAAGTAATATGAGAGCAAAAATGGCCAGCGAGCAAATAATTAGGAAAAGCTATGAAAACGGTTGTAAACAATATAGGAAAATAGGACCGGGGTTCACAATTCACTAGTGGCGTCTCTCCAAAAGATAAACATGTTGGGTAAACAAATTACAGCGAGACAATTGACAAACATGGTGAAAGGATCGTATGACACCTAGAGGGGGCGGGGGGGTGAATAGGTGCTACTCCAATTTTAATACTTTTTCAATTTAGGCTTGACACAAAATGTAAATTCTCTATATATGCAACTACGGTGAATTTACCTATATGACAAGCTAGCAACTAGGCAAGATACACGAAGTAAAGACGGTAAGTAAGGATAGAAGTAACCGAAGTGAAAGCACACGGAGACACGGATGTAATCCCGAGTTCCTCCTTTTTAGGGGAGTACGTCTCGTTGGTGAGGTGTGAACCAACACAATGGTTCAACAGCCACAAAGGGTTCACCTTCTTCTCAGATGAACCGCACCACAAAAGTTTGGTCCAAGGCCATTATGGATGGTGACTTCGACTTCGCCCAATTTTGTGCTAGCAACGTTCTCGAATGCAGGTGAGAGACACTTCATTCCCCTCGCCGCTCTTCCTCCAAGCCCAACTGAAGCGTGTATACAAATAGATTGTTTCCTATCTTCTCAGTTCCCTTGTGAAACTATATTGGTGCTTTATTAGTTGCTTTGGGCTTTGACCATGAAGTTTGGGAAGCGAATTTAGCTAGTTTTTGAAGGTTCGACATATTACAGCAAGGTGGTTGGGTAGCAATAATTGGGGCTGATCCTTCTTTTGTTATGATGTGTGAATATGGTGATGAGTATCAGTCTTCATAATTTTTGCACGCGCCAGACATTCATTACAAAAAGCAATCGGAAGTATACATAGCTCACGCCTTCCTGATGAAATGGTTGTGGAGTTAGTTTGTTTTTGTTGTTCTATCTCAGATTGCACTATCTTTCCCAGCCTTAAGTCACACCCTTAACGGTGTTGCACTGACAAATTTACACCTTTGTTGTGACCCAGGTTTTTATGTCATGGGAAACTTTCTCCGAAGTGTGCTTACATATACTATATACATGGATGTACTTCGCTGTACAAGCCTTATCCCGATAGTGAACCATCTTCGGAGAGAGGTATTTGAACATATTATGTCATTATTTGATAAGCTCGGTACTGTCATATAACACTGAAAGATATGTTTTCGTATGTACATGTGTAGCTGATGACATCATAAAGATTACTCATATGTTTATACCTGCTAAAGAGTATACATAATAAACTACTAATATGTAATGTACTCCTTTATTTGCAAAGCAAATGTATTGATTTATTAGAGCTCTGAATGTGTGTCTTTTTATTTTTAAACTGGTGTTATCTGGTGCCATATTTGTGGTTCAGCTATCAGCCTCTAGGCTAATATTTTTGTTTATGCCGTTCTTCCTTGTACACTCGGAATGGGGAGGCCTGATGAACATATATTGATCTCTAAACCACTGGCTTCATTCGATTCTCTTTCAATTAGCTGTGTACCCATACTTGAATGGGCTACCTTTTACAAAATACAAAAAGTATTACAGAAGTTATAAATAGTGTGAACTTATAAATAGTGTGAACTGTTGTAGTCTTACATTTAGAATATTTGCTACTTTACTACTTCCTAATGCACCAACACATTGATATCAGCTTATCCTGATTTGAGTCAGGTCATTGACATATTTTTATGTATCTAATTGTTTATTGTTACTGAGATTTCTGTTTTTGTTTTCACGAATAGAAATAATACAATAATTTGGATCCAAGTTCATGTGCATTTCTTGCCATGGTAATGTAACAGCCCAAAGTTCGGAAACCTAAAAACCCGTTTAAAATTTTCGCTTTTGTGTTGCATTGCATCATGGCATCCAAATTGTACTTGCTAAACAACACACAAATGGGTTTGGCACCGTTTAAAAACAAATGCCAAACTGTTTCAACTACAAATCCAAATCAATGAGAGAATTCAAACCTGCAAAACAAAAGTACTTTGACCTCTTATCTTTGTCAAGGAGGTTCCAAGGTTTCAAAACAATATTTTGCACTTGCTTTAAATTTTACAAAGGAACAACATTTTTGAATTGAGCAAAATGCCCTATTTTGAACCTATGAACAAATGTTGTCCAAGATGTTTTATTTTGGGGCGCCAAATTTTGTGGAGCTTCCTCATGGTGTAAAAAGGCCACCCAAATTATTTCATAATTTTTGAAAATGTTTTGGTGCCTAAATGAAATCACTGAAGCCGCTGGTTTTAAAAGGTTTTATATTTTTTAAAAGGGAAAAGGACCTGACTGTGATGGAAATAAAGTTGCAGGGGGTTTTTCGTGAAATGTCCCTCTTCTTCCTGTAGCCACGAGCTCCTTTGGCGCCGTGGCCATGCCGCGTCGAGCCATCGCCGGGGCCCCCTTGCGCTGCCCTCCCCTGCAGAGAAGAAAACGAGCACCCGAGCCTCACCTGCTCCCCTCCCGCACTCGCCTGCTCCCCATCCCCTTCTTTTCCTCTGTTCTTCCCGTGCCCAGCGAGCCGAAGACGAGCTCGTCGTCACCGACGCATCGCCGTCGCTGCAGACTTCCCCGAGACAAACCGAGGCCACCACGAGCTCCGCCTCGTCTTCATCCACCTCCACGACGAAGGAATCGTGCCGGAACGCACGGAATCGTCGCCGCGGTCCATCTTCCTCAACACGGCCGGCGGTGATCCGCCGCGCCATTGACGTCGTCTCCAACCTTCCCCGCCCCCGCCGGATGCTCACACGCGACGAGGGTGAGCCCCTGAGTCCGCCGCACCCCTTCTCCCTCTCCCTCTCGCCGTGCATCGTCGCCGCCGCAATTTCTGCCTCGGGTCACCGCTGTGCTCGACGCCGGCGATGTTCCGGTGGGTTCCCTGTGGAACCAAGCGCACCCCCGAGTAGCCCTCGACGAGTAGAGTAGGTGTGTGTCGACGTTCAACTCCGGCGAGCCCTAAATCGGCGGCGCCGTCGTCGCCGTTGCCGCTGGTCAACCTCCCGTGCGCGCGCGTCGCCGAGGCACCAGTCGAGGTAACGCGTCGGATAATCCGAAATTGGGAAAATCGGATTTTCCGAGTCAATCCAGTGTGGGTTCATTTTTCTTTTCCTTAGCCAAATTTTGGAGACGGTTGTGTGATCGGATAATCCGATTCTTGTTTAGCTCGGATTTTCCGAGTGAAGGCAGTACCGAATTTGCTTCGGTCCTTAGCCGTTTCGCAGAGCACCATCCGATCGGATTATCCGATTTAAATTAAATTCGGATATTCCGATTTTGTACAGTACAAACATTTCTCCTGTTTAAATTTATTCCTTCTTCTATTTCTGGTTTCAAATAGTTGTTTGGGTTGGATTTAAATAATAACCAGGACATGAGTAAGAGAGGAAATAAGATAATTAAGAGAGGATCTTAAAATATTTCAAATCACATATTTAAATTGTTAAGTTATAAAGTGTAATAACTTTTATCGGTGCATTTTAAAATTGGTGTAAAATACCAAAATGCCTCCGAAATTATGGATTAACACGTGGCATCATTTCATACATGTTCACCTTATTTTAAGCACCGGAAAGCATTAAAAATATTGTAGAACAATATTTTTCTCTATCGGTGAATATTTATCTCTCGCTCCCCATTTAAAGTTGGTCGATCCTACTAGAGAGCTTTTAATAAGTTCAATACCTTAATTTTGTCATGTCATCATGTTTGCGCATTGCATTGTTACACATATATGTGGTGATTGAATTGTTTTCCTCCGATGTTTGTTTGTCGTTAGATCAAGCAACGGGGGTTACTCAACAATACCCCGAGGATCCGTATTACCAGCACGCTGATCAAGGCAAGCGTAATCCCCCCTCTGAGCATATCTTATCCTATGTTTCCGCAAATATTTTCTCCACTATAATATTGCATGCGGTTCTAAATGTCAATTTTCTGGGTTTAGAGTATCCTATAGTTGCATTAAGTTTCCGATGCCAATACCTGTTTTCCCTCCTATTATCCATAGGATTGTTTTGTGGCCTGAGATACTCACTGTGCCATGCTGATGCTTAGCCATGCTTAGTAAATTGCATAGCTATACGATGGTTATATGTGTTGTTGGAAACAGGTGATGAGATACATGGTTGATGGTGGAGAATTGTGGTGACGGATAATAAAATGCTTAAAGGTGGGGATGAGAGGCCACTGTGGTTGTGGTGTTTTGTCTCGTTCTCGCCGCCTAGGTGCGAGTTCTTTACCTCTTGAACCAAGACTGAGCGTGCAACCATGCGTGAGGCCTATGCATTCGCAGTGCAGGAACCCTCATAGACTAAATAACTCGAGCGGGGCTAGCCAGGGTCCTCTAGTTCGGGCTTCCATTTGCGCGTGCGTGAGTTGGTGGCTGAGAATGGTATGAGGATTGTGGTGTTAGGAAAATGAGTGGCCACGGGGCACGGTGTCGATGATCCGTGCTTCGTCCTCACTGATGATCCTGGTTAGTCCTTAACGAGGGAGAAGTCGACACCGCTCCCACCCAGCCAGCTTTCCAAGGAAGAGAGCTAATGATCAGGTAATGGGCCGGACGGTACGCGTGGCAAACATTTGTACACCCCTGCAGGGATAAATCTTTTCGAAAAGCCGTGTCCGCGGTTATGGACGACTTGGGAAGTGAAGGTAAGATCATAGAATAACTTTAACGGAATGATTAAAAACTGGGTACTAGAGGTACCACTCACAAATGCAAGGTGAGCTTCCTCGAGGGTGATTCGGGGAGGTGCCTTTGATGAACAGGTACAATGATGATGATGGTGGTTGTTGTTGAGAAAGTGATCTCAAGAGAAAAGAGTTACTTCTTACCCCTCTTTGAAAATGTTCTAATAGTCGATGCCTTTGAGTTATGTTTTTCATAAATAAAATCAGCTTTATGCAAAAGAGCCATAAAACCTTGAAGCTAATCATCGAGCATATATTAGCTCTTAATCTTGCGAGTTCGTCGAACTCAACGTCTTTGCTTTTGTTTCAGAGGAGGACTTCACCGACTTCGAAGGTGGGTTCTTTGTGGACGTCGACGAGTAGTCTGGGGTTCCCAGGTGGCAGCTTGGGACATCCTGGAACAGCTGGCGTTGTGATGTTTATCTGTAGGCCTCTTAGGCCATATGTTGGTTCTTGTTGTTTAGAACAACCATTCGCTTCCGCTTGATGTAATGTTGGGTCTGTGACCTCTGGTTGTCTTTTGCTATCTTTCTCTGTATAAGAGTTGAATTATATATTTTGTGTCGTAGAGTCTGTGATGTGCCAGTTGTTCCACAAGTCTTGATCTTACTATTATGCTTGAGGTTGCGCCCGTGTTAAGGCATCAATCGGGGTGTTGCGTTGTCTGGAGTGAGGTGTGCCCAGCAACGCCTGCCAAAGGTTTTGGCCGGGGATTGGTAAACCCGTAACCTCCGCTTGTATCGCTTAACCGGTGACACGCAGCATCACTGTATAACAGTCGGGTCGGGGCGCCACAAGTTGGTATCAGAGCAGTACTGCCTGTAGGAAACCCTTCTACTGGTCGATGTTGAGTCTAGTGTTTGTGAAAATATTTTAACCTAAAAATGAGTTGTGAAAACCATCTTAGGATTCTTTTTACTCCTTATCTGGTTACCCTCTAATCTCGGAGCAATCTTACCTCGATTTGAGTTAAAGGTTTTACTTCTATCTGTTGATTCAAAATTATTAGGATCACGGGGTGGGTTCGACCTTTAGTGTTATGTGTCCAGTTGCTCCCGCCGCGCTACAATCCGAAGCTTCATGTGCCGAGAAACCATCTGGAGTACGACGAAAATTCCATCAACTCAGTTGGTTACGAACCCTTGTATTCGTATCAAGTATAATCCTTGTTCTTTTCTTCGGGTTTTAACCCAAGGGCTTGAACATAAGGTCCCGGATTGTGCCAACTAGAGTGTGTTAAGTGTGATTTCTTAACTCTCGCTAGTAGCGCATGATGCTGATCTTCAACCCAAGTCTTTTCCGTGGTCTGTGTGGTAAATGGTCGAATAGGATCTACCACACCTCAGCTGGCTATGTAACTTCATTTCTCCCTTAGCCTTGTGTTAGGTTCTGTCTTGGAACCATCGGGGTTACAGCCAGGATTCTTCTAGCACGTCTCCCAACTCTGTTCGTGATTCCGCTACATCTCTCCTTTTCGGGCATGGTTATCACAATTGAGTAATAACCGGTGCATCTTCAACATCTTAGGATTTCTCCTGAGCAAGTTTCTTACTCTGATCTGCTTTCCGACCTTTGTCTGTCTTTTGGCAGTAACGTTCTCACCGTGCATTGGAGTGTTCCGATGCTAGTCACTCTCTTGATCCGGCAAAATTCTTCCCCTTCGTCTTGTTAGAAGGAATGAACTCCCGTATCCTGTCCACTCCTCGGCTCAAGTCAAAGTAATGAAATCTACCGAATACGGGCTTTGTCTAATTTTTGTTCTGCTCCACCTTAGAGTGTCACACTCTTTTATATCAAAGTATCGTGCTTAACATCATGATCATCTTGATGAAGTGATGCTCGCACACTGTGTTACTCTCCGCATTCCGAGTGACTTGTTACTCGAGAATGATAAGTAGTGAGCAATGATGTGGATATCGGATATTCTCAGCAGTTCTTACTACGCTGAAATCCAAGGACATTCCTTGTCCTCCTCAGCATGATTGGTTAACCGATCAAGAAGTTGAGTTTGACAGTGCTACCAAGTCCATTGGCTTTGATGCACTCCCTCGGTCAAAGAGCTAGGTTCACGCCGAAGCTCCCTAGACCACCTCGTTGTGCCTTGTACGGCATGATCCTCTCTCGAACTCAAGATCTACTGCCATGTCGTGATATCCTATAGATGGATCGTGATATCCTGTTGTTCCTTCCAGAAGTATCGCCAGGTTGTCGCCTGTCCAAGCTCAACATCACGGACAACTCTTTTCTCCAGAAAAATTGAGCTTATGAGTAAGCTGGTTCTCGAACAACTCCTTTCTCCAAGAAAATCGTGCTGGATGTCCTGAATTTTTCAGGTGAGCTTAAACCGCTTGGAGAGTTAAAAGACCAAAAGCTCTATCTGATATAGCTCACTTCACAATGGATGTCTAGCTTCCTGTGTCGAAGCAAGGTGGTATCTCCTTTGTGGATATGCTATCCTACAAATTTTTGATTTGATTTGGGCTATCGTCAAATCAAACTCAGACTAACACATTCAGTAGGTTAAACTCAGATTAGAAGGATGTTAGTCTGACCAATACTTATGCCCGTTCTGGTGAAATATGAGTCTACCGTCTTGGAATATCTGGATAAGTTTGTGGTTGAGCCCATCAACTACCTTCTTATCTTCTCCATGTTTGAGGAGATTTACATTGGATATTGGGCGTTAGCATTGGAAAATGGTCGGAACTAACTTGTGTCTGTACAAGATATGTGTTCTGGAGTTAGAAGTGACTTTCCTTGGTTCACGTGCAATTGCTGAAAGATGTCGCCGTGAATCTGAGTGAATTGTCTGGTTCCTCGAAAATCATCTCAACTCGATTATGCATATACAGAATATTCCCGGGATGATATGTTGTTACCTCCATTCCTTGAGAATTTCATCTATGCCTCCAAGCTACTAATGGAATTGTTCCAGAAAGAGAAGTCTGAGAACTTCTTTTGTCTCCTATGATGTTTCCCATCAAGATCTCAATCGTGTCTCGCTGCAAGGAATCCAATTAGGGCAGCTGTCGCCTGACAAGTTGCTAATCCGCGGGTTCCGCAGTCTCGTTCCTCCTTTGGAGTTGACCTTGTAGTCCAACTCTTGGGGCTCCTAGCCCCTGTAATCTGTTGGTATCTGTGGCAAAGACTCCCTATTCATCCATGTCGAATTTGGAGTATCTCTACACCCGATCAGATCTAAATCTCAAACAGAAACGACAGTTGGTGATCCTCAAGAAGCTTGTCCTCGATGTCTGGAAAATCAAGAAGTGTTCCAAATACTAACGTTTGCGGAGTTTCTAAAGTTCTCTCGATCTAGCTCTCATGATCCTTTTCCAGTGATCCGAAATGCTCCTCCGTGAGGAAAGTTCTACTCAAGCCGAATAGTACAAGTGATCTCTTCATCTGTTGGAAGCTTGTTTCGACATTCTCCCCCAGAAATTAAAGGCCTTGTGCAAAGTTCATATTCTGAATCTTTGGGAAACAGTTGTCTACCAACTGGAAACTCCTTGTCAATCTCCCGTCGCACGAAAGTGTCTCCAAACTGTCAATCACGGGATGCTTGAAGTCTCATCCTAAATTCTACGAGGAGGTACCTGATCGTTCTAGATTCACCAAGATCCATCCTTCCGGTGATGTTTCCTTCTTTCCGATGGTGTACGTTGATAGTGACCTCGAGGTGAAGCCGATGAAGATCTTCATGATGCCTTCGGTCAACCTTTTCAAGAAAAAAAAAGCCACCTGAAGCGAGAAGATCGTGTAGTACCTCGTAACCCTTTTCCCTCTTTCCTACTCTAAGAATCTCGGGGCGAGATTCCTGTAAGGAGGGTAGAGTTGTAACAGCCCAAAGTTCGGAAACCTAAAAACCCGTTTAAAATTTTCGCTTTTGTGTTGCATTGCATCATGGCATCCAAATTGTACTTGCTAAACAACACACAAATGGGTTTGGCACCGTTTAAAAACAAATGCCAAACTGTTTCAACTACAAATCCAAATCAATGAGAGAATTCAAACCTGCAAAACAAAAGTACTTTGACCTCTTATCTTTGTCAAGGAGGTTCCAAGGTTTCAAAACAATATTTTGCACTTGCTTTAAATTTTACAAAGGAACAACATTTTTGAATTGAGCAAAATGCCCTATTTTGAACCTATGAACAAATGTTGTCCAAGATGTTTTATTTTGGGGCGCCAAATTTTGTGGAGCTTCCTCATGGTGTAAAAAGGCCACCCAAATTATTTCATAATTTTTGAAAATGTTTTGGTGCCTAAATGAAATCACTGAAGCCGCTGGTTTTAAAAGGTTTTATATTTTTTTAAAGGGAAAAGGACCTGACTGTGATGGAAATAAAGTTGCAGGGGGTTTTTCGCGAAATGTCCCTCTTCTTCCTGTAGCCACGAGCTCCTTTGGCGCCGTGGCCATGCCGCGTCGAGCCATCGCCGGGGCCCCCTTGCGCTGCCCTCCCCTGCAGAGAAGAAAACGAGCACCCGAGCCTCACCTGCTCCCCTCCCGCACTCACCTGCTCCCCATCCCCTTCTTTTCCTCTGTTCTTCCCGTGCCCAGCGAGCCGAAGACGAGCTCGTCGTCACCGACGCATCGCCGTCGCTGCAGACTTCCCCGAGACAAACCGAGGCCACCACGAGCTCCGCCTCGTCTTCATCCACCTCCACGACGAAGGAATCGTGCCGGAACGCACGGAATCGTCGCCGCGGTCCATCTTCCTCAACACGGCCGGCGGTGATCCGCCGCGCCATTGCCGTCGTCTCCAACCTTCCCCGCCCCCGCCGGATGCTCACACGCGACGAGGGTGAGCCCCTGAGTCTGCCGCACCCCTTCTCCCTCTCCCTCTCGCCGTGCATCGTCGCCGCCGCAATTTCTGCCTCGGGTCGCCGCTGTGCTCGACGCCGGCGATGTTCCGGTGGGTTCCCTGTGGAACCAAGCGCACCCCCGAGTAGCCCTCGACGAGTAGAGTAGGTGTGTGTCGACGTTCAACTCCGGCGAGCCCTAAATCGGCGGCGCCGTCGTCGCCGTTGCCGCTGGTCAACCTCCCGTGCGCGCGCGTCGCCGAGGCACCAGTCGAGGTAACGCGTCGGATAATCCGAAATTGGGAAAATCGGATTTTCCGAGTCAATCCAGTGTGGGTTCATTTTTCTTTTCCTTAGCCAAATTTTGGAGACGGTTGTGTGATCGGATAATCCGATTCTTGTTTAGCTCGGATTTTCCGAGTGAAGGCAGTACCGAATTTGCTTCGGTCCTTAGCCGTTTCGCAGAGCACCATCCGATCGGATTATCCGATTTAAATTAAATTCGGATATTCTGATTTTGTACAGTACAAACATTTCTCCTGTTTAAATTTATTCCTTCTTCTATTTCTGGTTTCAAATAGTTGTTTGGGTTGGATTTAAATAATAACCAGGACATGAGTAAGAGAGGAAATAAGATAATTAAGAGAGGATCTTAAAATATTTCAAATCACATATTTAAATTGTTAAGTTATAAAGTGTAATAACTTTTATCGGTGCATTTTAAAATTGGTGTAAAATACCAAAATGCCTCCGAAATTATGGATTAACACGTGGCATCATTTCATACATGTTCACCTTATTTTAAGCACCGGAAAGCATTAAAAATATTGTAGAACAATATTTTTCTCTATCGGTGAATATTTATCTCTCGCTCCCCATTTAAAGTTGGTCGATCCTACTAGAGAGCTTTTAATAAGTTCAATACCTTAATTTTGTCATGTCATCATGTTTGCGCATTGCATTGTTACACATATATGTGGTGATTGAATTGTTTTCCTCCGATGTTTGTTTGTCGTTAGATCAAGCAACGGGGGTTACTCAACAATACCCCGAGGATCCGTATTACCAGCACGCTGATCAAGGCAAGCGTAATCCCCCCTCTGAGCATATCTTATCCTATGTTTCCGTAAATATTTTCTCCACTATAATATTGCATGCGGTTCTAAATGTCAAATTTCTGGGTTTAGAGTATCCTATAGTTGCATTAAGTTTCCGATGCCAATACCTGTTTTCCCTCCTATTATCCATAGGATTGTTTTGTGGCCTGAGATACTCACTGTGCCATGCTGATGCTTAGCCATGCTTAGTAAATTGCATAGCTATACGATGGTTATATGTGTTGTTGGAAACAGGTGATGAGATACATGGTTGATGGTGGAGAATTGTGGTGACGGATAATAAAATGCTTAAAGGTGGGGATGAGAGGCCACTGTGGTTGTGGTGTTTTGTCTCGTTCTCGCCGCCTAGGTGCGAGTTCTTTACCTCTTGAACCAAGACTGAGCGTGCAACCATGCGTGAGGCCTATGCATTCGCAGTGCAGGAACCCTCATAGACTAAATAACTCGAGCGGGGTTAGCCAGGGTCCTCTAGTTCGGGCTTCCATTTGCGCGTGCGTGAGTTGGTGGCTGAGAATGGTATGAGGATTGTGGTGTTAGGAAAATGAGTGGCCACGGGGCACGGTGTCGATGATCCGTGCTTCGTCCTCACTGATGATCCTGGGTTAGTCCTTAACGAGGGAGAAGTCGACACCGCTCCCACCCAGCCAGCTTTCCAAGGAAGAGAGCTAATGATCAGGTAATGGGCCGGACGGTACGCGTGGCAAACATTTGTACACCCCTGCAGGGATAAATCTTTTCGAAAAGCCGTGTCCGCGGTTATGGACGACTTGGGAAGTGAAGGTAAGATCATAGAATAACTTTAACGGAATGATTAAAAACTGGGTACTAGAGGTACCACTCACAAATGCAAGGTGAGCTTCCTCGAGGGTGATTCGGGGAGGTGCCTTTGATGAACAGGTACAATGATGATGATGGTGGTTGTTGTTGAGAAAGTGATCTCAAGAGAAAAGAGTTACTTCTCACCCCTCTTTGAAAATGTTCTAATAGTCGATGCCTTTGAGTTATGTTTTTCATAAATAAAATCAGCTTTATGCAAAAGAGCCATAAAACCTTGACAGCTAATCATCGAGCATATATTAGCTCTTAATCTTGCGAGTTCGTCGAACTCAACGTCTTTGCTTTTGTTTCAGAGGAGGACTTCACCGACTTCGAAGGTGGGTTCTTTGTGGACGTCGACGAGTAGTCTGGGGTTCCCAGGTGGCAGCTTGGGATATCCTGGAACAGCTGGCGTTGTGATGTTTATCTGTAGGCCTCTTAAGCCATATGTTGGATCTTGTTGTTTAGAACAACCTAATTCGCTTCCGCTTGATGTAATGTTGGGTCTGTGACCTCTGGTTGTCTTTTGCTATCTTTCTCTGTATAAGAGTTGAATTATATCTTTGTGTCGTAGAGTCTGTGATGTGCCAGTTGTTCCACAAGTCTTGATCTTACTATTATGCCTTGAAGGTTGCGCCCGTGTTAAGGCATCAATCGGGGTGTTGCGTTGTCTGGAGTGAGGTGTACCCAACAACGCCTGCCAAAGGTTTTGGCCGGGGATTGGTAAACCCGTAACCTCCGCTTGTATCGCTTAACCGGTGACACGCAGCATCACTGTATAACAGTCGGGTCGGGGCGCCACAGGTAAGTACTAATACAATTGTTTTGACAACACTCAAGTGACAAAAACTATTCAAGTTCTCTTTTAGGTTATCATATGGCCTTGAAAATGTTGCACATTGCGAGGAGAATGCTTGATAAGTGTCCTGACAGTGGTATGGAAAAAGTTAAAATCTGGTCTGCTCTTGCTGACGTTAAAATCCTGTCTACACTTGGTAGAGGCCCCATGCAAAGAGGTAATGTCAGTTATCTTAGTTACTCCTGCATTTGATTGGCGAATGATCTCATTAAACATGATGACCACTTTTATTTGCAGAAGACATAGACTACAACTTACGTATATGCTTAAAAGCTCTAGCCATCTCGGAGCCTTTGATTAAGCCTGACAATTATTGGATTGTCAAACTGTATCCTCCCTCTTGTATTAATACTATCAACTGTCTGCCAAGTTGTAGTGTAAAGCGCATATTTGCAACCCAGGTTTTCGTGTTTCCGTCCTTGTGGCCATGCGTAATTTCAATTAATTTGACCCGATGAATTATTGCGCCATTACCTTTCAACTTTCATTTACATAAATCATTGAGTTTAGATCGTAATATAAGAAGTTGGTTAGGTGATGCTAATTTCGGTTATTTCCTTAAATCAGTCCTAGAAACGTCAGCATATGTTTGATATTTGAGTTCGCATCCAATATTGAAGACGCGGTGGCATACTGTGCAAAGGCTATTTCATTATGTAAATCACGCATATCCAACCTGAAAAATGCTTCTGCTGAAGCAGATCCACAAAGATCTGCCCTCGACTATGAGATAGAGTTTCTTACTGACATGTCCTGCAAACTCGAGAAGAAGGTAAGTAAAGCTAGATTATGCTCATTTTACAAACTTAGTTTTTCCTCATGAACCTAAGCAGTGACATTTTCGAATTGCTCCAACTCAGCTTGAGCACCTGGAGCAAGCAAAGGCAACCCCAACTACAATGGCGAGTGGTGAGCAGAATGTTGGTGACGCTATGCCAAGAGCTGCGTCCTCAACTCCTGTTAGTAACTTGCTGGAACTTCTTAGCATATTTGATCCCATCTTGCTCAAAACAAGCTGCACGCCTATTTGGCCAGAGCTGCAAGAGGTCTAGAAATCGCATGAGTCGTTGAATCTTTCATATCCCGACTTGAAGTATTGGTCAGAGAGTTTGAAGTAGCAGTTGTCTCTTTCATGTTTGATATGGGAAATGTCCGTGTCCTTCCAAATGCAATGACAGTTACTACTGATTTCTGTTTGTTACCCATGTCTTGTGCCAGAGTAAGGCCTTTTGTGTGAGAGCGGCGTTTTGGCACCCGGGAGCATATGCTCCCGGTATTTTCAAAAAAATAGAACAAATTAAAAACTTATCAAAAAATTCCGAAAAAATCATGCACGTACCTGACTATGGTATGCACGATCGTGTATAGTCAGGTACGTGCATGATTTTTTTCGGAATTTTTTGAAAAGTTTTCAAAAAAATTATGCTCCCGAAAATAACGGGAGCATATGAGTCCGGGCTCCATCGTGAATTTCCGCTTTTGTGTTGGCATCTTTTGTTTTCATTGTGATGAACAGTTGATAAATGGTAAGCTACTACCGTGGACCTTTTTTGCAACCCATGAGCGTTTTGACCATCTCAAAACTTCTATTTTATATAGGAAAAGAATTCATGGACGTAGTTTAGGTGTTATAATATCTGCATTATCAAAGCTCCTTGTAATAAGAATTGTGGTTCAGGTTTGTCTATTTCACACAGCTAGTAAATGGTCTTAGTTTCGCAGAATTTTGCATGTGCACAATCCCTAGTTATCCATAGACTCTTTTCAAAATGGTGGAAAGTATGGGATGGTGAAAGTTCTGACATGGTTTGCTGATTTTACTGTCCGTAAGCTGAAATGCTAGTTTTATCTAGATTGAAATATTGCGGAACACCACTAATGTGCTGAAAGGTGTAGATCATCGTGCACCACTAACCCTTTGTGACTTGGATCCATATTCCTAAGATTATGAAATCTCTAGTTGTGAATAGGATATTAATATTTCAAAAAATATGTTAATATTAATCTTTGATGCGCTACATGCACATGCTCTCGATGTCTGAGTTGCCAGCGTGGTCGCTCCCTGTAGCGGGCGGGCAGCGACGTACATCTGCTCCCCTTCTGGCTGTTTCTCCTCAGCTGCCCATCACAACGTTTTCTCTCCGCTGCTGTTCCTCCTTGACATGGTCAGGAGTTGGAGCTCAAGCTCAGGGAAGGGACTCGGCGGGGAATGAGTCATGCGTCGTCCAATTCGGCTCAAGTGTGCCGGATTCTGGGCTAGCGAGTCTGGCCCCTTCCTCCACTGGTATGTTGAGATATTAGTGAAACGGGTGGTTTTTCAATGTTGCCAAGAGGGTGTTTCGATAAGCTGCAATGCAAGCATATATTGTGTTCAGTTCTTGGCATTGTAGTGCAATCTTTCCCTAACTAGCAATCTCGTAGATTAATTAACAAAATTTTGATGGATAAATCAACTGGGCTGGTCATTCTCACGGCCAGAAGCATTTGGCTGGAACGAAATAGCAGAGTGTTTGATCATAAATCAACTTCGGCGGCGGCAGTCTGCAACCGTATTCGACAAGAATTCGCATTGTGGGCGAAGGCAGGTTTAGGTGGATCTTCGAGAGGAGTCACGTAGGTTTTCCCCTGAGGGGTGTTATGGAGTTCTTGACAAGCCGTCTATGGCTTTGTCAGGACAAAATCTTGTAAATTTCACTCTCTATCTTAATATATAAAAACACGCGATGGTCGCGCGTGTTCTTGTATTAACAAAATTTTGATGGATTTTACCGGCTCCGCCACTCATTAATCATGTTGGTGTAGAGGCTCTTATCGTTGGATGAACTGCATTGCTGATATTGATCCCAAGAAAAAAAGGTTATTTTTTACTAATATATTATGTTCCGAGACACCACGTGCGTATGGCTACGGCGTTAGACGCGTTGTTCTCAATCGTCCACCGCGTGTACCAGCCGGAACCTCCAAAGTAACCGGAAACTCCAAAGTGATCTGGAGCTCGCCTGCTCCCTTTTCTCTCGCGCAATTCTGGCCACAAGTTTCTCTCAGTGACGTCATAATCAGATGCGTATAAGGTGGAGTAATCCGAGCGCAGAATACGCCCCAACCAGCTTCAGAGGATGATTCCTACGGCATTCATCTTGGAAAGAGTGGGGTCGCACTGGGTGAGCTATTGACCTGGACGGTTGTGGAGATGGTGTTAATGCAGCTGTCCTGTACCACGATGGAGCAACGGATTGAAAATCACAGTGTATGTCTTAATTTCAGCTAGCATGTGGGCTTAATGGAGCTACTGCTCTTCAATTAGGACATGGGCTTAATCCAACTAGGCAGTTCTCGGTTAGGAGCATGAGCATGAAAGTATCAGAATTACTGTACCGCTGCGTGATTATCAGTTTATGAATCAGTTATTTTTTATTTTTGCTGTGAGCTGCTGTCAGCCATTCTTTCTAATAATCTGACAACGAATCTACAGTGTTTACATTTCCAAGCAGCAGCACGTTTTACTTAACTAGGCACCCAATGCACATGAGGTTTGAACTTCACGGAATTCGGCACTACATTTCCAACCATAATCAAGGTCGTCAGACTAATCAGGTTGTGCTACAGGATTAGTAGGGGAGTAGCAACTAAGTGAATCCAGTCTCCGTGTGTAACTAATTTAATCAAGAAGCTTGTTTTTCATGTAATCATTATGTCTGGGAACTCTATTGCTAATATCAAGCTTTTTTGCATTTAACTCGTATGTTTTCCTATAATTTATTCCAATTACTGGTACAAGTTTGAACTATCTTATTGTCAAATACTCGAATGGTACAGGTCTGAACCACCATCCAGATTTTAATGCGATCCATCTGCCAACAATTTTCATTCAATAGTATACGTATTCTCTACTGAAATAGTATGATGTATCTAAATCTATTACGAATTTTCAATGTCAGCTGAAATTCAGCATTTATTATAGCTCAGTCCACCCCAGCCACTCGTTCCCGGGAGAGCAAACGAGCTCGGGAGCCAAAAATCCGTGTCCAGGAAGTAACGTACAAACGAAGTAACCTTCTGGACGCTTCTTTCCTTGTATGGTGGATACCGTCCCTATCCCTTCCCCCAACGACTTCTAGTCCTCCTCTCAAATCCCATCGCCGACTCCTCTCCTCCCTGCCTCCGGAGGCCACGGTGGCCGGCAGTACGTGGGCAGGCCCGGTCCTGAGAGGGGGGAGGGGGGGCAGGAGGGGCGGTCGCCCCGGGCCCCTGACACCAAGGGGGCCCCAAATTCCGACTAGCTACGGCGTCTGTAGAGGAGCTATGCGGCGGCGCCGCCATTCGAGCAGTACGGCTGCTTCTCCCGTACGATTCCATGGAGACGACGATGAACCGTTAGGCTGCTTCCTAGTGGGCTACAAATTGGGCCTTTTTCTTTTGGTTGGCCTGGGCTTTATTTTGTCCTTTGGCTAGCCTGGGCGTTTTCCTTTAGTTTGTTTTTGTGCGAATTGTTTTTTTCATTAGTTAGCTATATATCAAGCCCCCCTAAAAAAGCTATTATATCAAGAAAATAAGTGGAATGGGGCCGGTGGGATATATCACGCCTAAAAATGATCTAGGGAATGCAACGTACAATGTACATATGTTTCTTTTCAGTCGATTGGATTCATCTAAAAAAACTTGTTATTTTTTATTTCAACAAGCGTTGATTTCATTGATCGTTTGCTAACGCGAAATTGCAAGGTCTGGCTAGTACAAGTCTTCTAGTTCTCATCTCCAACTAAATTCTCCTTCTCCCTCAAATTCTCCGCCTCCATGTGATTTGAGTCGTGCGCGACTCGTGCACCTCTTCCAATGACAAGAGACCCATTGCCGACCCTCAACGACAGTCGACTGTCACCGCAAAGACGTGGTTCCAGGTAGAGGTGGGCACTTACGACAGCGTTGTTCCAGATAGATCGTTGTCATAGTAGGTAAGATTGATATTAGATTTTTCGAAACATTATGTGTCAATAGTTTGATATCAACATTATTTTTGTATTCACTTTGAATAATTATATCTTATTTCACATTTACATGTATAATTATCAATTTAATGGGCATAGGGGCCCAGAAATCTGGTTTCACCTCGGGCCCGAAAATCTCAGGATCGGCCCTGTACGTGGGAGGGGGGCTCGATGCTGTATAGATAGTGGGTTATAGGTCTCCTTTCTCTCGACTATGTCGTTTGCCAGAAGCTACTTGGTGCCATCTACGAGGGGCGGCTCCTGTTGTTCCCCTCCATGGTGGAGGACATGCGAAGGTGGCGGATCTGGCATGGGCTTCATTAATAAGCTCGTAGCACGTGTCCACCTCTCGGTGTGGAGTCGTTGCGCTGCCGGTCGTGGAGGCGAGGAGATGAAGTGAAGCAGTGCGTCGATTCGTGCATCACGAAGGTGGTGGGGATGGTTCCTGCTGCAATATGGAGAAAACCACTTGGTGGCCATGTCTGTCGTGATCTGTGGCCAAAATGGCGGCCCCTCCAGACGCCGATCTGGCGTTTATTCAACCTCCATGGTGGAGGCCCCTTCCAGAACTTCTCGTCGGAATCCAGCGCCTTCTCGCCGCCAAGTGGTGCGTCCTTGGCAGTGTCGAGGCGGCCGGCGATGGAGTTGGAGGCTCATTCCCGGTGTAGAGGATCAAGGGCTTGATTGCTTTTCCTGTTTTAGGTTCAGGGTCCTTTGTGCAATTGTTTAGGACGTCTCTGCAATTTCACTTTTCTTTCAGGGTCCTATTTGTAAAAAAGAAATTCCTTCCTTGCCGGCGTGATGAAACGAGAACGCGAAGAACCGATTCGCTTTGGCCTAGAAAAGAACCGACACCTCGTCACACTTTATTCTCGTGTACCGAAAGGCAAAAGCAGTTTCAACTGTGCCTCCCGACCGTTTTACCGGCTGCAAGACAGGTGGGCCATCTGTGTCTCCTGGACCCACCGGTCGGTGTCACCGTAACCGGAAGAAGCTTCCAAGTTCTAACCTCGCGATGCCCGGTCAGCGCGTACGTTGCCACACCGGCCGCCACCTTCAAGGTCAGAGCCGTTCTAGAACGAACGAACGGGCCGGTAAAGAAAGCGTCATGGCTGAGCATCTCTCGTGCCCTCCGCCACACCAATTCCAACTCTCCCAGCTGACCTCCGCCTATAAAAGCCCCGCTGGTCTTGTTCCTCTCCGGTGACCACGAGACCTTTACTACGTACACAATCAATTAATCCTTCCATCCCTTGGTTCCCAAGCCAGAGTTTGTTCTCTTGTCTCCGGCGTGCGGTGGTCGACTGACATGACGTCGTGGGCGGACCAGTGGGACACCGGCGCCGACCCGAGCCGCGGCGGGGTGGCAGCAGCAGCGACGGCAAGAAGCCGGGCGGCGGCAGCGTGGAGAAGACCAAGGCCGCCGCGGCGACCGGGCTGAAGAAGGTGAAAGCGGGCACGGCGCAGGGGTTCCAGTGGATCAAGGACAAGTGCCACAAGAAGAGCGCCGGCGCCGGCAAGAGCAGCGATAAGCAGGGCCAGGGCGGTGGCTCCGAGATCGCCGGCTACTGACTGACGGATCGATCGATTACAGGCGCTTGATTATACTACTATAATTGATGGGATTTGTACTAGAAAGTAGTAGTAGTAAGGTTAGGCCGTTCCTGCAGCTTGCTGTTCGTGTGTGTACATATATTTACGCGTGCCGATCGATGATCAACGCTTCTGAGACGCGCGTGCTAGCGCAGTGGCAGAGCCCGCTGGTGAGCAGCCTGCCCGCCCAGTTTCGATCCCTGAGGGACATATATTGAACAGTGTTTATCGCAGTTGCCTCTCACCGTCTACGTGTCACAGGCGAGATCGACGTGTCCGTTGGACCCGGAGCGCTGGACTTCGGAAGACTCTCAAGACGTATTAGGAGTCTAGGTTGTAGGTCTTGTTTAGATGCATAGGTGGGGTGTGTGTGGTGTGAGTGTGTGGTGTGCGTACTGTGAGTCCGAACAGTTGTATCCTCAGGAGAGGCTAAAAAAAAAAACGCTTCTCGTATACATAAAAAATGTTTTGATTCTCTGCAGATGTCACTGTTTCATGCATATCTGATTGTTGTTTCTCACGACTGTGAGGAGACCTCAACTCTACTAGATATCGACTCGAAAAAAAAAATAGTTTGATTCAAGAACGAGCTGATCTTGAACCACAACTAACTCGTTCGATTTAAACTCGTTAGTTTGAAATAATATAATTATGCTTTTTTCAAAAGGAAATACGATAATCCCGTTACCTTATATGCTATAGGTAAGATTAATGTATAACTTCTTTTCGAATATTTTATAACTTTTTGAATCGAATAATGTATAACTTCAGCGTCACTTCTGTATCAACTTAAGCAGCATTGCTTACACGGAGGAGAATACATGCAACAACATATATGGGTGAAATATTAAACTTACTGGATCAGACTCTCACAAATCTAATGTCCCAAAAAATGGATCCAATCAAATCGTTTTCTCGCCTAATCTGGCGGTGGTTAGCAAACAATTCAACAGCCAAACGTCCTAAACTAGCTCTAAGTGAGACCATGGAGCATGTTAGAAGTTGCAGACGAGGGAATACAAAATATGGTAGGATTAAGTATACATTTCACCCTGAAATGTACCAGGATTCACCCTGAAAAATAAATTGGTCTGATTTCAACCCTGAAATGTACAAAACCGTCTAAATCACCCACTGCTAGTGGTTTTCGGTGAATTTGGGCGGTTTTGGGCAAAATGAGGCGGTTTTGCTATTCCAACTGTTCGCTGACGGTGACGTGGCCCGCCGTTAACACCCCATGGGCCCCACATCATTGGATGTCGTGAAGGCCGCCTCGCCGTCGCTGTCCCCACCGTGGAGGGCGCCGCCGGCGAATCCCCCGTTCCTCTGAAGAATCTTCTCTCTCACCCTCGCACCCACCCTGACCCCTCGCAGATCAGTCCAAGCTGATCGCTCGCCGCCATGGACCCGTGCCCGTTCGTGCGGGTGTTGGTTCGGCAACCTCATGCTCAGAATGCCGGTCACGCCTCCCGCCGCTAGGGCGGCGTGGGCGTCCACCCGTTCCTCCCCTTGCTACTGCAAGATCCGGCTCGGGAAGATGCCGTCCCTGATCGATGCGGCCCCGCTCGTGCTCTCCGACTCTGACGGCGAGTAGACCCCGTCCGGCGCCGTGGCCGCCGCGTTCCACCTCTCCAAGGCCGACCTGGAGTGTGGTTCGCGCGGAAGCCCTCGCTCTTCTCCCCCTCGCGCGGCGCTGGCGCTGCCGCGCTCAAGGTGTCCGTCTACGCCGGTCGCATGGGACCACCTGCGGCGTCAGCTCCAGGCGGCTGCTCCGCAAGGCCACAGTCTCGCTCGACCTCCGGTGTGCCGAGGCCATGCCCGCGGTCCTGCACAGCGGTTGGATCTCCGTCGGCGGCAAGGCCGCGGAGCTCAGCCTCACCGTGCGCGCGGAGCCCGACAGGCGCTTCGTGTTCGAGTTCGACGGCGAGCCCGAGTGCAGCCCGCCGGTGATGCAGGTGCGCGGCGCCATGAGGAAGCCCATGTTCACCTGCAAGTTCAGTTGCCACGCAAACATCGACCTGCTGCGGAGGTCTGTCGCGGAGGCGGCGGCGGGCAAGGAGCGCAAGGGTTGGTCTGTCACGGTGCACGACTGATGCATGTAAAATGCATAGATGAACTTTGCATTATTTTACTTATATTCCAGTTATATTTGCATCATATAATGGTTATATCATGTTTTATAATGATTTTGGGAATATTTGACATGTTTCCTATTTTTTATGGAATTAACCCTGCGCAGGCAGAAAACCCTATTTCTATATTTTAATGTTTCAGGGACCCAAACGACGTCCAAATGATCTGAAATTTACGAGCATCAGTTTTTGGAAGGAACAAAGCGTGGGAGTGAAGGAAGCAAACAAGCGGAGGCCCGAGGGCCAAAATAGGTGGGCCCACGCGGCCCATGTACCTGGCCGCGTGGGACCCTCCTTTTGGGCTTCGGAGCTCCGTGCCGTCGATCTTTCCTCCACCGACTCGGTTTTGACCTAAAACCTCTAAAAATAGTCCCCGGTTCTCTGGAAGGAGCGCCGCAGAAACACAGAAACACCGAAACAGAGACCTGGAGCTACAGATTGGAGGGGGAAAACTCCGGCGGGACGCTGCCGGGGTCTCCATCTTCTCCAACGACTTCTCACCGTCTCCAATGATGAAGAGGGAGTAGTCCACCTCTGGACTTTGGGTTTGTGGAAGTAACTTATGTATCTCTCTCTCTGAGCTTCACTAATTAGTACCGTTGAGCTGCTGAACATGATTACGGTCATCTATGTAATACCTTTGTGGTGGATCTTTTTATGAGTTAATATATGTTTGAGATTGCAATGGTTTTATTTCAGTTATGAAAGTAGATGCATATTATGTACCCCGTTCTTATTTACTTGTCATGATCAAGCATGTTTATGAGAGCGTGTGAGGGGGAACGTGTGCATTAGTTGGAGTAACGGGGGGTGGCTAGTGCAGTGAACGTGAGAGAAAGTTCTCGATCCACTTGGGTATTTTACCTTACTTTGTTGCCTCACTAGGGATAAAAAGAAATATCATGCTACCGGAGATGTGGGTGTGACCATTGCCACTACTCCATGACTAGATCTAGCATTCTTATTTTAACTTCATGTCATGATACTTATAGCTATACTCTGAGTTATCTTAATTACTGAGGTGTTATGATTTAGTTCGCATCTTGGTGGAGTATAAGAGAGACTAATAACCAAAAGGTCTCTATGTTAGGACGTGATGTCCATATAATTATAACTTGTCATTAAACTGTTGTGTTGCAATCTCATATGTCAACTTAGTGTTCCATTGTCTACCACTTTATTAAAAGAGAGTGCATTTGTGAAACCATGAACCCCGGTCCATTTTTAATCATAAGAAAACACCTTTCCAACAACTTTTACCACTTTTCCATTTTCAGCCATTTAAAAATCCGAAAATACAAAAACACTTTACATCTTGCATTCATCATATAAAACCCAAAAATATCATTTATCATTGCTACCACCATCCTTGCATATTTATTTACCACCATTGCATATATTTTTTCTTGTTTGCATTGCATTTATCTTGATATCATTCTCACACCTTGTGCTTGACAACCACTAGGTGAGGTTGGGGACCAAAACATTTACTTTGTTTTGTAGGTAACCAAAGAAGGATAGAAAGATAAATCTTCACTACTGATTCCCCGAGAGTTCGATATTAAACCCTCGAGTCTCCCCTCGTGGGGAAAACACGTCTTCCACTTACTACACACTCTGCACTTGGAGTCTCAACCTAACCCATTTCTTTTCATGCAGGTAACTACGTGAAGGGCCATCAAGACTATTTTTGGCGCCGTTGCCGGGGAATCATTGCTGAAAGGTTTATCCAAGGATATCTCACCAAGTCAACTTCATCACACAACTTGTGCTAACACCTAAGCTTGGGGAGGTTGCACCTACGTGAGCATCATCTTATCCATCTTTACCTTCAAAGCAATTTATCTTGTTTTGTCATTGTCTTGCATTTTTATTTCGGTTTGCATATTTATTTTCAGTTTTGCATAAAAATTAAAAACACATAAACTTTTCAAAATGGCTTCTAGTGTTGAAATGAACAACTTTGGTCAATACTATGGAGAGTCGTTAATGGATGCTTGGTATAGAATTAAGGGCATTAGTAAAAATGGTGTCAACAAATATACCCCTGCTACTTTGATAAGAAACTTTTATAATGGTCTAGATGGGTGGTCAAAATGTTTTCTAGACTCATTGACTATGGAAGATTTGCCTCTGGAAATCCCTCACATGCTAATAATCTAATGGAAAAATCTATTTGGAATTCTATAGAATCAAAAGATGAAATTATGATCAAACAACTAAAAGTTTCTATGGATAGGTCAATATTATGTCTACAAACTTTATGGAAGATTATCCTACTAAAAATGAGATGCATTCATTTATCCTTCATAAAAATCTAGTATGAAGAAGACAAACAACACTATTTCGGGAATTTCTTTGAAAATGGAAACTATATTGAATTATGCCAAGTCTAAAAAGAAGTTGACTAGGGAATTAAATGAAAGAATATCTTCTATGTTGGGACCTTTAGGACAAGGATATTAAGAATTATGTTGAAAAAGAGGATGATCTCCAATATAGCCTTGAATGCTGCTTTAAAGAAAAGAAATGAGAATTTTGTTTGGATTGAGAAGTTAAAATGCTTAGTGAAGTAAACGATCCATTGCTTGACTTAGAGAATTGTAGCTTGCATGAATTAATATCTATCTTACAAAAATTTGCAAGTGATCCTTCTATTAATGTTAACCAGCAGGTTTTGGTTCTTATATTGCTAATCATGTCTTGAAAGAAAAGATTGCTAGGTACAACCAAGAGGCTATGATACCACCTAAGCTTGGGGATATATGGATTCCCAAAGTCCTAGTAACCATTGGAAAAGAGCACACCATGCTATACTTGATCTAGGATCTAGTGTCTCTGTTTTATCTAAAGAACTATATGAAGTACTTGAATTGAAAAATCTTGAAAAATGCTCTATTGAACTTGCACTTGCTGATGATTCCATTAAACATGCTTTAGGGAAAGTAAGTGATGTTATGGTAGAGTTACATATGACATTGTGCCTGTTATTTTCTAATCATGGATATGGGGAATAAAACCTCTAGTCCAATTATTCTTGGAAGACCTTTTCTTCGTACTACAGGTGCTATCATTGATTCAAAGGGGAATGTGAAGTTTCAGTTTCCACACAAGAAGTGCATGGAACACTTCCAAGGAAGAGGGAACACCAAAGTTCAAGCTCCCTCATGAGCTTCGTCCACAATAAACATCAAGTAAGAAGCCTAGCTATATGGCTATAAAGAAAGCGCTTTACGGGAGGCAACCCGGTTGTTTTTATTTGTGATTTTCTTTGTGTCCTCTTGCTGTAACAAGAGACTTAGTGTTTAGTTTAGTTTCTGGAATTTTTAATAAAGTGCCAAGTTTTACTCATTTTGGTGTGAAAAAGTTGCTTATAGCGTTCGGAGATTTTATTCCTGCACGAATCTATGCACGGTATGATTTTTAATTCTTATTCTGTAACTCCGAATGAGCTCATATTTAAACTGTAGTGGAAACTTTTCATCCTCTGTATGCATGAATTTTCGGAATTTTCCGACAAGTTAAGTAGGGTAGAAAAATACGTTTAGCTGCTGCTTTTTTCTGGACAGATTTCTGTCCCATTTTGTTTGATGCATGCTTAGAACCTTTAACTTGAATCTTTTTTTTATATTGAGTTTATGAGTAGGCATACAACATTATACTTGTATGGACATCCATATGAATTTTTTGTTCAAGGATTATATGCAGCAAGAATATATTTTGTTTATCAATAAATGTGCCCACAGATAAAAAGAAATGGGAGAACACGGTGTTTTGAAGTTTTTTCACAGGGATTAGGGAGAGGAGTGTATCCAAGGATTGTAAAGATCCAGCTAAGGATGGTGAAGACCATAAGCTTGGGGATGTGAAGACAACCCCACTGGACCTACACACTCTCGGTTTGCACACGTCTAACTTCTGTTTTTCGATCGAAACACTTTATCGCATAAACTTGGAGCGTCTTTTTGTTTGTTTGGTTTGATTTTTATTTTGTGAGACCACCACTATCATTTATATATGAGAGAGCTACTGGAAATTTGGGTTGAATTATGTTGGATGCTATTATAAGATTGGGAAAAGGGATGTTGAGTTAATTTTAAAAGATACATATATTGCATGATTCATGAGCTTGTTAATGAGTAATAATTTGCAATATTTTATCAAGAGCTATCTTTTATTCATGTTTTGATGCTAAATGTTATTTACCTTGTTTTAACATGGATTAGTTAGTTCTATGGACACTCATGCATGCATTTAGATGGTCAACTTTCTCCCTCTTGCTAGCCCAAAAATTCCAACAAGCAAAAACTTGTTTCCAACACCTTCAACCAAAGTTTTTCCAGTGAGTCCACCATATCTACCTATTAGCTTTATGCTATTCCGAGTATGTTTATCATGATATTTGTGTTATCTATACCTCTGAATGAAAATGCTTATGTTGTTGATTGTTATGGGAAAAGTTGGTTATAGCTCTCTCGAACTTGATGCACACTTTACTTTCATTGCATAAATAAATATGACCCATTGTGATTAAAATTATGATGTTGTGGGCTTGACAAATGTCTTTGGTTGAGAGTTAGCTCATATGTGCTGTCACATGGCAAGCTTTCAACATTGCACTTCATTCATTTAGTTGATATCATGTACTTTTGTTTATGGATGCTTACCATGGGTGAAATAAATGTGGAAATGAAGTGAGTTTAAATGAGTTTGTATAAATGGTTAGAGAGACGCCTGGGCCGCTAATCTAAGCCATGCATCATTCATGGTGGAAATTTACTTACATGCTATGGTGAACCTTCTGTGATACACCTTACAATAAAAAGCTATAATGGTAAATAAAAAGGGTGTTGAGATTGTTCATTGTGTTTGTTTGTCTTGTCATTTTGATATGGGCTTGTTCCATATCCTGGGACAAGAGGTACCCCAGTTGACGCTCTTAATGATACTATTATTACTTACAATGATATTTAACTTGAACTTGCTTTGTTTTCCAAGTTGAGTAACACATGGAGTAGGTACTTGTATTCAAGGGGCATGAGACTTTCAACCTGTACTTTGTCAAGCACACTACTCGTATTTGCTTTCACTTTAAACTTAATCATTCAAGATGCTATGATAGGGGAATGAGAGCTTGACACCAAGGATTACCATTACAATCATTGACTTAAGTAGAGAAGTTCAGAAGTTAGATGAAATTTATTCATGCTTTACCTCTACTCATATATATATCTTTCCAAAGTGTCCACCTTTTATATTCAGATTTTTTCAATACTCTATGACCATTATAGGATGTTCTTACTTATCATTATGCATACATGTGGTCCATAGTACTTTTCTTTATGTTACACTTTGTGAATTATCATTGAACATCCTTGCATTGAATACTTGATATCACTTCATAAACTATCTTGCATATTGCTACTCCTTTTAAGAATGAATCATTTGACTCTATGTAGCAATAGTAATCATCTTTGATATCCATTGATAGTATTAAATTGCAAAGTCCATGTTAGTTTTATCACCTTCATACTCGAGGACGAGTATAGGTTAAGCTTGGGGATGTTGATGCATGTAAAATGCATACATGAACTTTGCATTATTTTACTTATATTCCAGTCATATTTGCATCATATAAGGGTTATATCACTGTTTTATAATGATTTTGGGAATATTTGATATGTTTCCTATTTTTTATGGAATTAACCCTGCGCAGGCAGAAAACCCTATTTCTATATTTTAATGTTTCAGGGACCCAAACGACGTCCAAATGACCTGAAATTTACGAGCATCATTTTTGGAAGGAACAAAGTGGGAGCGAAGGAAGCAAACAAGCGGAGGCCCGAGGGCCAAATAGGTGGGCCCACGCGGCCATGTACCTGGCCGCGTGGGCCCCCTTTTGGGCCTCGGAGCTCCGTTGCCGTCGATCTTTCCTCCACCGACTCGTTTTGACCTAAAACCCTATAAAAATAGTCCCCCGACGTTCTCTGGAAGGAGCGCCGCAGAAACACAGAAACACCGAAACAGAGACCTGGACTGCAGATTGGAGGGGGAAAACTCCGGCGGGGCGCTGCCGGCGTGGTCTCCATCTTCTCCAACGACTTCTCCACCGTCTCCATGATGAAGAGGGAGTAGTCCACCTCTGGACTATGGGTTTGTGGAAGTAACTTATGTATCTCTCTCTCGAGCTTCACTAATTAGTACCGTATGAGCTGCTGAACATGATTACGGTCATCTATGTAATACCTTTGTGGTGGATCTTTTTATGAGTTAATATATGTTTGAGATTGCAATGGTTTTGTTTCAGTTATGAAAGTAGATGCATATTATGTACCCCGTTCTTATTTACTTGTCATGATCAAGCATGTTTATGAGAGCGTGTGAGGGGGAACGTGTGCATTAGTTGGAGTAACGGGGGGTGGCTAGTGCAGTGAACGTGAGAGAAAGTTCTGCGATCCACTTGGGTTTTTACCTTACTTTGTTGCCTCACTAGGGATAAAAAGAAATACCATGCTACCGGAGATGTGGGTGTGACCATTGCCACTACTCCATGACTAGATCTAGCATGTTCTTATTTTAACTTCATGTCATGATACTTATTGCTATACTCTGAGTTATCTTAATTACTGAGGTGTTATGATTTAGTTCGCATCTTGGTGGAGTATAAGAGAGACTAATAACCAAAAGGTCTCTATGTTAGGACGTGATCCATATAATTATAACTTGTCATTAAACTGTTGTGTTGCAATCTCATATGTCAACTCTAGTGTTCCATTGTCTACCACTTTATTAAAGAGAGAGTGCATTTGTGAAACCATGAACCCCGGTCCATTTTTAATCATAAGAAACACCTTTCCAACACTTTTACCACTTTTCCATTTTCTGCCATTTAAAAATCCGAAAATACAAAAACACTTTTACATCTTGCATTCATCATATAAAACCCAAAAATATCATTTATCATTGCTACCACCATCCTTGCATATTTATTTACCACCATTGCATATTTATTTCTTGTTTGCATTGCATATTATCTTGATATCATTCTCACACCTTGTGCTTGACAACCACTAGGTGAGGTTGAGGACCAAAACATTTACTTTGTTTTGTAGGTAACCAAAAGAAGGATAGGAAAGATAAATCTTCACTACTGATTCCCCGAGAGTTCGATATTAAACCCTCGAGTCACCCTCGTGGGGAAAACACGTCTTCCACTTACTACACACTCTGCACTTGGAGTCTCAACCTAACCCATTTATTTTTCATGCAGGTAACTACGTGAATGGCCATCAACGACCCGGAATAGTGGCGAACGACGGCGGCAATCAGAAGGCGAAGGATCACCCAGGAATTATCGGGGGCGGCAAATGTTGTGGAACCGCGACTAACAGGGGAAAAGGGACACGGCAGCCCGAGATCCGGCTAAGCTTCCGCCGGCACGGAATTCGGGAGCCGGCCGACCGGAGTCCGGCAGCTGGCCGGAGTGGAGAAGATGACAGGTGGGGCCCATGTTGTGTTGTTATCTTCTTAACTGACAGCCAACACCACGTCATCGCCATGTCATAGCCACGTCAAAACAAGCCAAATTGTGAAAAACCACCTTGGGGGTGATTTTGACGGTTTTGTGGATTTGAGGGGTTGGAACTAGACCAATTTATTGTTCAGGGTGGTTTGTGTCCAATCTGCTACATTTTAGGGTAAAAACTATACTTAATATCCAACATGGTATGCCCGACGTGGAGACTAGTCATATAGCGGAATTTGGCTATAAGCCTAGGAGGCACGTGGCCTGCTTGCGGCCGCCCCTCCTATGGACTTACACGCCGAAGGTTGGGCCGTCTCACCAAAAGCTGGGTCCAATAGGAGTTCACATAGAGGATGTCGTACATAACTTTGGGGTTCCCTATGCATCGCTCTTAGGGTGAAACCTAACCGACGCCCGTTGTGTCGGTTGGACGCGGAAACGCGTACCCCTTCGATGAACTGCGCGCCTATCCTAGTGCTTCGTGGGCCGGCCCACGAGACATCAACTGCCACGGACGGACCTCGCGGAGACGAACAAGACGATGCGCGACATTGTACATTCTGTTCTATGTATTTTGTACAACCACGTCTGTGTACTTTGTACTTTTTGTTTTGTGCAGTTTTGTACTCCGTTTTGTGTGTACTTGTACTACTTGTGCCATTGTTTTTTTGTACTTCGTGTTCTGTGTACTTTGTACAACTATTCTATGTAGTGCGTACACCGTATGTTTAGTACTCCCATTTCTTTTAATTTGTACATCTTGTTTTGTGTAATTTGTACACCATCTTTGCTACACTGTATTGCTACACCGTATTGCTGTGTAGTGTACTATTGTTTTATAGTTTGTACACTGTCGTTTTACGTATTCTGTACACTCAATTCCGTGTAGGCTGTACATCTCACTTTTTTGGATTATTTTTCCTTGCATGCGCTACCACCTCCTGTACGTCCACTCAAAAGGATCGATCCATGCTCGCGCGCGTACTCGCCAGCTCCTGTACATTCGCTGGGCCAGTTATTGTACATCTAATTACGCGTGGGGGCTGGGAGCTTCTGACCTGTGCGCGCGGGTCGCGGGGCTGCGTACGACGTACCGCATCCTCAGCTCGATGCCGTATCGAATTTGGTTTCCTCCACTTGACTGGGTCAGAGTTTCAACAGCCCACACGTGGCGCGTTTGTAGAGCTATATTTTTTTCCCTTTGCGAAGGAATCCTTTTGCTAGTCCTACCCCACTCGCCCGCATTAATCAGTTCGGGTAGGCCCATTATGGAGTAAAACCCATTACGGAACGGGGTTCTATTTCGAGCGTACAGCTCAGTTCTTCTAAGGAATACTGGAAATAAATACCGGAGAAATACTGTAATGCGTGAGGGCAGCGGGTAAACCTTGACAAATCATCGGTGTCTTCAGCAAGGGATGCCCGGAGGGGCGCAGGCAAGTCATAAAGATGTTCTCCGGGTTCCTAACGAGACTTTGAATGAGAAGTATCTTGGCATGCCTTCTGATATTGGACGTTCCACTAATGGAGCTTTCAAGTGCCTAAAAGACAGGATATGGAAGAGAATACAAGGTTGGCTAGAGAAGACAATGTCATCGGTTGGAAAGAGGTGCTGATCAAGGCGGTGGCACAAGCGATTCCCACCTTCTCTATGTCATGTTTTAAACTACAAGAGGACTATGCAAGGCCATCAATGCTATGCTCCGCAGCTTCTGGTGGGGTAGCAAGGATGGTAAACGCAAGACGTGTTGGGTGTAAACCAAAATTAGTAAACCTAAAATGGGTGCTAATTTTTTTTTTTCACTTTGTGTTGCATTGCATCATGGCATTCATTTTAAGGTACTAATCAACACACTAAATAGTTGGGCAACATTGAAAACCAAAATGCCACACTTGCTAGAACCACGTTCAAAACAATGAAGGCACTCAAACTTGCAAAACAAAATATTTTGACAACTTATATTTGTCAAGGAGGTTCCAAGAACTCAATCCATATTTTGACTTGCTTCAAAATTCTAAAGATGGTTGTGTTGGAACTTTATCAAAATGCTTTATCTAAACCTCTTCAAACAAAGGTGGTGCTTAACATCTTATCTTGAACCCCAAAAATTTGTGGAGCCTCTACATTACATGAGTAGCCCACATGAATATTTTCAGCATTTTTTGGAATAAAATAAGAAGCTCAATTAAATGATTTGGAAATGGGGCAGAATGAAACTCCAACAAGTTTGTTCTACAAACTTGCTCTAAAGGAGCTCCAATTTTTACCAGAGGCTCTTTATATCCAATAAGGATTCCTACAAAGTTTCATCAAATTTGGAGTTGCCTAGATACCTCAAGTAAATGGGCAAATTTTCAAAACAGAAAAGAAAAGGACCTAAAGTAGAGAAGAAAATGTGGCAGGGGGTTATGTGCAAAAGCATCATCGTCTCTGTAGCTCGCCGCTGTAGCGACCGAGCCGCTCCCCGCGCGTCGCCGTCGAACCGTTCCGCTGCCCATGCTCCCCTTGCTGGATAAGGAGCACAAGCACACGACGCCCACCTGCTCCCTCTCACCTGCCCCGTTCCTCTCCCTCCTTTCGCGCACGCCTGGCCGTGGTCGAACTCGCGCCCGCCGTCAAATTGTCGTCGTCTGGAGCATCCCCCGCGTAGATTGAAGCCGACAGGGAGCTCCGCCTCGAGTTCCTCTTTCTCTTCACCGGCGGAATCGAGCCGGGGTCGCCGGAGCTGACGCATTCATCCTCGACTTCCAACCACGGCCGTCGCTCGCCGGTCTTGTTCCCCGACGGATTCGTCCATCCCCGTCCCCGTCACGGGCAACAATGGCTTGAGGGTGAGCTGCTCGCCTCCTTCCCCTCTCTTCCTCTCCCTCCGCTCGCTCTCTCGCGCGTTCGCTCGCCGCAGCCACGCGCCACCGTGCCGCGGTCACCGCTGTCGCCGGAGATTTTCGTGGCCTTTTCTTTTTCTCGCGAGCGCCCGGCCGTGCTCCTGGCTTGGACCGGCCAGAAGCCGGCAGCCTCGGTTGCTTGCCCGGCCTGGGCTCCGGTTCGGGCCGACCAGAAGGCCGGCTGGCTCGGGTGTTGCCCCGGCCTGTGGGCCGGTTTGACCGGGCTGGAGGCCGGCCCGTCTACAGTTTGATTTTTCCTTTTTGGAAAATAAAACAATTTTAATTAATTAATAACTATTTAATAATGATCCAATTTTGGCAAATCAAATATCAAATTGTTCAGAAAAACAATACCTATCATTTGGTAACATTGCCATGCCCTTTTGAGGAGATAAATTCTCCTTTATCTAGGAAAAAACCCTAAGGTGGCATAAATAATACCTATTTCGGGAAAATTCATAACTTGTGAAATATTTAACCAAAATTTGTGAATAAAATATCAAAATGATCAGTGTTTCAAATGCTATCAAATCATGTTAGTATAAACTCATGATCACAAATATTTATTGATGTTATTTATAATTTAATTAAAAGAATTAAATCCATTTAATTATTTAATTCACTATTTATCATCGGAACTCAGAAAATTACAAATAAGGTACCGAAACGATCAGAAGAGCAATACCTATCTAATCATGCCATGTTCATGCATATTTGAGCCACTTCTTGGTAATGTGATAATGGATGAACAATGTGGTCATTAAGCTAAATATGGGGTTGCTTCCAAATAATTGCCCTAATTATTTGGCTCTCCATTTAATCTTGCTAGATAAACTAAATGATGCTATCCTTGCATAAACTTGTCATGTCATCATGTGATTGTGCATTGCATTGTACCCATGTGTGGTGATTGATTGTTGTTTCCATGTTTATGCTCCGCTAGATCAAGCAGCCGGGGTTACTCCACAATACCCCGAGGATCCGTATTACTACCCGTATCCCGAACAAGGCAAGCGTAATCCCCCCCTCTGAGCATGTCTCCTCCTATATTTTGCAATTATTTTCCCCACTATAATATTGCATTCGGTTCCAAATGTCTTTTGCTTGGACTAGAGTATTCCTACTAGTTGCACTAGAAATCTATTGCCATTTACCTGTATCCTTCCTAATATCCCTAGGATTGAAGTGTTGGCCAAAGATAAGTATATTTGCTATGTATATGCTTAGCCATGCTTAGTATAAAGGTTTGCAGGTCCGGTGGATGTTTCAATGGTTGGAACAGGTATGGAATAACCGGATGTGGTGGAAAGTGATGGTGGTGGTTAATAAATTGCTTAAAGGTGGGGATGAGAGGCCACATGGGATGTGGTGGGTTGTCTCGTTCTTGCCGCCTAGGTGCGAGTTCTGTACCTCCTGAACCAAGACTGAGCGTGCAACCATGCGTGAGGCCTATGCAATTGCAGGAACCCTCATAGACTAAATAACTCGAGCGGGGCTAGCCAGGGTCCTCTAGTTTGGCTTTCCATTTGCGCGTGCGTGATGGTGTTGAACTGAGATGAGGATGGTGGTGTTAGGAAAATAAGTGGCCGTGGGGCGGGGTGTTGTGATCCTGGCAGCCCTACTGCCACTGATGATCCTGGAAAGTCCTTAACGAGGGAGAAGTCGACACCGCTCCCACCCAGCCGGCTTTCCATGGAAGAGAGCTAATTGTACAGGTAATGGGCCGGACGGTACGCGTGGTGAAGGAACTGGGGCCCCTCGGGACTCCGGGGACTTCTACTTTGTACACCCCTGCAGGGATAAATCTTTTCGAAAAGCCGTGTCCGCGGTTATGGACGACTTGGGAATGGACGATGATCATAGAATAACTTAAACGGAATGATTAAAAACTGGGTATTAGAGGTACCAATTTCACGAATGTAAGGTTGACTTCCTCGAGGGTGATTCGGGGAGGTGCCTTTGATGAACAGGTACAATGGTGATGTTGGTGATGTTTGAGAAAGGTGATCTCAAAGAAAAGAGTTACTTCTTACCCCTCTTTGAAAATGTTCTAATAGTCGATGCCTTTGAGTTATGTTTTTCATAAATAAAGTCAACTTTATGCAAAAGAGCCATATAACCTTGAAAACCAATCATCGAGCATATATTAGCTCTTAATCTTGCGAGTTCGTCGAACTCAACGTCTTTGCTTTTGTTTCAGAGGAGGACTTCACCGACCTAGAAGGTGGGTTCTTTGTGGACATCGACGAGTAGTCTGGGGTTCCCAGGTGGCAGCTTGGGACATCCTGGAACAGCTGGCGTTGTGATGTTTATCTGTAGGCCTCTTAGGCCATATGTTGGTTCTTGTTGTTTAGAACAACCTACTTCGCTTCCGCATGTTGTAATGTTGGGTCTGTGACCTCTGTTTGTCATTTGCTATCTTTCTCTGTATAAGAGTTGAACTATATGATTTTGTGTCGTAGAGTCTGTGATGTGTCAGTTGTTCCACAAGTCTTGATCTTACTATTATGCCTTGAGGGTTGCGCCCGTGTTAAGGCATCAATCGGGGTGTTGCGTTGTCTGGAGTGAGGTGTACCTAGCAACGCCTGCCAAAGGTTTTGGCCGGGGATTGGTAAACCCGTAACCTCCGCTTGTATCGCTTAACCGGTGACACGCAGCATCACTGTATAACAGTCGGGTCGGGGCGCCACAAGTTGGTATCAGAGCAGTACTGCCTGTAGGAAACCCTTCTACTGGTCGACGTTGAGTCTAGTGTTTGTGAAAATTATTTTCAACCTAAAAATGGGTTGAGAAAACCATCTTAGGATTCTTTTTACTCCTTATCTGGTTACCTTCTAATCTCGGAGCAATCTTACCTCAATTTGATTTTAAAGTTTCCCGCCCCGGGATCCTAAGTTTTTGAAATAACAGTTGAGAAACGGGGTTGGACTTCTCACCTGTTACCTTAGTGTTATGTGCCCAGTTGCTCCCGCCGCGCTACAATCCGAAGCTTCATGTGCCGAGAAACCATCTGGAGTACGACGAAGATTCTTATCAACTCAGTTGTTTACGAACCCTTGTTTTCCTATCAAGTTTAATATCTTAATCCTTTCTTTTGGGTTTTAACCCAAGGACTTGAACATAAGGTCCCGGATTGTGCCAACTAGAGTGTGTTAAGTTGTGATTTCTTAACTCTCGCTAGTAGCACATGATGCTGATCTTTAACCCAAGTCCTTTATTGTGGTCTGTGTGGTAAATGGTTGAACCTTAATTTCCCACACCTCAGCTGGCTATGTAACTTTAACTCTGCCATAGCTGGAGATTCTGTCTTGAAATCATCTGGGTTATGACCAGAATTTTCTAGCGAGACTCCCAACTATGTTCGTGACTCTGCTGTATCTCTCCTTTTGGGCATGGTTATCACAATTGAGTAATAACCGGTGCATCTTCAACATCCTAGGTTTTCTCCTGAGGATGTTGTTACTCTCGATCTTCTTTCCGAACCGTGTCTTCCGTTTGACCGCCATGTTTCTAATCGTGCATTGGTGTGTTCCGATGCAAGCCACTCTCTTGATCCGTCAAGACTTTCCTCTTCGTCTTGTTAGAAGAAGTAAACCCCAGTATCTTGTCCACTTCCCGGATCAGGTCAAGGTATTGTAATCTGCAGAATGAGGGCCTTGTCTAGCTTTTGTTCTGCTCCACCTTAGAGTGTCACACTCTTTTATATCAAAGTATTGTGTTGAACATCATGATCCTCTTGATGAAGTGATGCTCGCACACTGTGCTACTCTTCGTTCTCCGAGTGACTTGTTACTCGAGAATGATAAGACGTGAGCAATGATGTGGCTATCGGATAGTCTCAGCAGTTCTTACTGCGTTGCAATCCAAAGACCTTCTTTATCCTCCTTAGCATGATTGGTTATCCGATCAATGAGCTGAGTTTGACTGTGTTGCCAAGTTTGTTTTCTCCGGTGCCTTCCCTCGGTCAAAGAGCTAGGTTCATGCAGAAGCTCCCAAAACCATCTCCTTGTGCACTGAACGGCATGATCCTCTCTTGAACTCAAGATCCACCGCCATGTCGTGATATCCTGTAGATAGATCGTGATATCCTGTTTTTCTTTCCAGAAGTACCGCCAGGTTGTCGCCTGTCCAAGCTCAACATCACGGACAACTCCTTTCTCCCCGAAAAATTGAGCTTATGAGTAAGCGGGTTCTCTGAACAACTCCTTTCTCCAAGAAAATCGTGCTGGATGTCCTGAATTAGTCGGTTGAGCTTAA
This sequence comes from Poa pratensis, assembly GCA_947311845.1. Lineage (NCBI taxonomy): Eukaryota > Viridiplantae > Streptophyta > Magnoliopsida > Poales > Poaceae > Poa > Poa pratensis. The sequence goes on along the minus strand of CAMZMU010000069.1, from coordinate 5,708,757 downwards.
ACGACAACTTGGAGAGTTAAAAGACAAAAGCTCTATCTGATATAGTTCCTTCTCAAAGGGATGTCTAGTCTGTTCGTGTCGAAGCAAGGTGGTATCTCCTCTGTGGATATGCTATCCTACAAATTTTTGATTTGATTTGGGCTATCGTCAAATCAAACTCAGACTAACACATTCGGTAGGTTAAACTTAGATTAACAACGTGTTAGTCTGACCAATACTAATGCCGCGTCCTGGTGAAATATGAGTCTACCGTCTTGGAGTATCAGGATAAGTTTATTGTTGAGCCCATCAACTACCTTCTTATCTTCTCCAAGTTTGAGGAGATTTATATTGGATATTGAGCGTTAGCATTGGAAAATTGTTGGAACTAACTTTGTGTCTCCACAAGGTATGGGTTCTAGAAGTTAGAAGTGACTTCCTCTGGTTCACGTGCAACTGCTGAGAGATGTCGCCGTGGATCTGAGTAAATTGTCTGGTTCCCTCGGAATCATCTCAAGTCAATCATGCATATGCAAAAGATTCTTGGAATGGTATGTTGTTACCTCCATTCCTTGAGAATTTCATCTATGCATCCAAGCCACTGATTGAATTGTTCCAGAAAGAGAGGAAGTCTGAGAACTTCTTTTGTCTTCTTTGATGTTTCCCAACAAGGACTCAATGGGGTATTGTCGCAGGTATTTCAATTAGGGCAGTTGTCTCCTGACAAGTTGCTAATCCGCGGTTCCGCAATCTCGTTCTTCCTTTGGAGTTTGACCTGGTAGTCCAACTCTTGGGTTCCCAGCAATTGTAACCCGTTGGTATGCATTGCAAAGCTTCCTATTCCTACCGGTGCTGAGTCTGAAGTATCTCTACACTTCCCAGGTTTGACTCTCAATCAGAAACGATAGTTGGTAATCCTCAAGAAGTTTGTCCTCGATGTCTGGAAAATCAAGAAGTGTTCCCAATACTAACGTTGCGGAGTTTCCGAAGTTCTCTCAATCTAGCTTTCCGATCCTTCTCCTGTGAATTGAAATTCTCCTCCGTGAGGAAAGTTCTACTCAAGCCGACTAGTACAAGTTAACTCTTCAACTGTTGGAATCTTGTTTCAACACTCTCCCTCAGAAATTTAAGGCCTTGTGCAAAGTTCATATTCTGAATCTTGGAGAGACAGTTGCCTATCAACCGGAAACTTCTTACCAACCTCCCGTCAAACGCATGTGTCTCCTAACTGTCAATTCAAGGGATGCTTGAAGTCTCATCCTAGGATTCTACTAGGAGGTACTCGGTCGTGGTATCTTCCCCAAGATCCATCCTTCCGGAGAGGTTTCCTTCCTTCCTATGGTGTGTTTGGATGATGAACTTGAAGGGAAGCCGATGAAGATCTTCATGATGCCCTCAGCCAACCTCTTCAAGAAAGTAGCCACCTGAAGCGAGAAGAACGTGTAGTACCGTTGTAACCTTTTTCCCTCTTTCCTACTCTAAGAATCTCGGGGCGAGATTCCTATAAGGAGGGTAGAGTTGTAACAGCCCAAAATTAGTAAACCTAAAATGGGTGCTAATTTTTTTTTTTCACTTTTGTGTCGCATTGCATCATGGCATTCATTTTAAGGTACTAATCAACACACTAAATAGTTGGGCAACATTGAAAACCAAAATGCCACACTTGCTAGAACCACGTTCAAAACAATGAAGGCACTCAAACTTGCAAAACAAAATATTTTGACAACTTATATTTGTCAAGGAGGTTCCAAGAACTCAAATCCATATTTTGACTTGCTTCAAAATTCTAAAAGATGGTTGTGTTGGAACTTTATCAAAATGCTTTATCTAAACCTCTTCAAACAAAGGTGGTGCTTAACATCTTATCTTGAACCCCAAAAATTTGTGGAGCCTCTACATTACATGAGTAGCCCACATGAATATTTTCAGCATTTTTTGGAATAAAATAAGAAGCTCAATTAAATGATTTGGAAATGGGGCAGAAATGAAACTCCAACAAGTTTGTTCTACAAACTTGCTCTAAAGGAGCTCCAATTTTTACCAGAGGCTCTTTATATCCAATAAGGATTTCCTACAAAGTTTCATCAAATTTGGAGTTGCCTAGATACCTCAAGTAAATGGGCAAATTTTCAAAACAGAAAAGAAAAGGACCTAAAGTAGAGAGAAGAAAATGTGGCAGGGGGTTATGTGTAAAAGCATCATCGTCTCTGTAGCTCGCCGCTGTAGCGACCGAGCCGCTCCCGCGCGTCGCCGTCGAACCGCTCCGCTGCCTCCATGCTCCCCTTGCTGGATAAGAAGCACAAGCACACGACGCCACACCTGCTCCCTCTCACCTGCCCCGTTCCTCTCCCTCCTTTCGCGCACGCCTGGCCGTGGTCGAACTCGCACCCGCCGTCAAATTGTCGTCGTCTGGAGCATCCCCGCGTAGATCGAAGCCGACAGGGAGCTCCGCCTCGAGTTCCTCTTTCTCTTCACCGGCGGAATCGAGCCGGGGTCGCCGGAGCTGACGCATTCATCCTCGACTTCCCAACCACGGCCGTCGCTCGCCGGTCTTGTTCCCCGACGGATTCGTCCATCCCCGTCCCCGTCACGGGCAACAATGGCTTGAGGGTGAGCTGCTCGCCTCCTTCCCCTCTCTTTCCTCTCCCTCCGCTCGCTCTCTCGCGCGTTCGCTCGCCGCAGCCACGCGCCACCGTGCCGCGGTCACCGCTGTCGCCGGAGATTTTCGTGGCCTTTTCTTTTTCTCGCGAGCGCCCGGCCGTGCTCCCGGCTTGGACCGGCCAGAAGGCCGGCAGCCTCGGTTGCTTGCCCGGCCTGGGCTCCGGTTCGGGCCGACCAGAAGGCCGGCTGGCTCGGGTGTTGCCCCGGCCTGTGGGCCGGTTTGACCGGGCTGGAGGCCGGCCCGTCTACAGTTTGATTTTTCCTTTTTGGAAAATAAAACAATTTTAATTAATTAATAACTATTTAAATAATGATCCAACTTTGGCAAATCAAATATCAAATTGTTCAGAAAAACAATACCTATCATTTGGTAACATTGCCATGCCCTTTTGAGGAGATAAATTCTCCTTTATCTAGGAAAAAACCCTAAGGTGGCATAAATAATACCTATTTCGGGAAAATTCATAACTTGTGAAATATTTAACCAAAATTTGTGAATAAAATATCAAAATGATCAGTGTTTCAAATGCTATCAAATCATGTTAGTATAAACTCATGATCACAAATATTTATTGATGTTATTTATAATTTAATTAAAAGAATTAAATCCATTTAATTATTTAATTCACTATTTATTCATCGGAACTCAGAAAATTACAAATAAGGTACCGAAACGATCAGAAGAGCAATACCTATCTAATCATGCCATGTTCATGCATATTTGAGCCACTTCTTGGTAATGTGATAATGGATGAACAATGTGGTCATTAAGCTAAATATGGGGTTGCTTCCAAATAATTGCCCTAATTATTTGGCTCTCCATTTAATCTTGCTAGATAAACTAAATGATGCTATCCTTGCATAAACTTGTCATGTCATCATGTGATTGTGCATTGCATTGTACCCATGTGTGGTGATTGATTGTTGTTTCCATGTTTATGCTCCGCTAGATCAAGCAGCCGGGGTTACTCCACAATACCCCGAGGATCCGTATTACTACCCGTATCCCGAACAAGGCAAGCGTAATCCCCCCCTCTGAGCATGTCTCCTCCTATATTTTGCAATTATTTTCCCCACTATAATATTGCATTCGGTTCCAAATGTCTTTTGCTTGGACTAGAGTATTCCTACTAGTTGCACTAGAAATCTATTGCCATTTACCTGTATCCTTCCTAATATCCCTAGGATTGAAGTGTTGGCCAAAGATAAGTATATTTGCTATGTATATGCTTAGCCATGCTTAGTATAAAGGTTTGCAGGTCCGGTGGATGTTTCAATGGTTGGAACAGGTATGGAATAACCGGATGTGGTGGAAAGTGATGGTGGTGGTTAATAAATTGCTTAAAGGTGGGGATGAGAGGCCACATGGGATGTGGTGGGTTGTCTCGTTCTTGCCGCCTAGGTGCGAGTTCTGTACCTCCTGAACCAAGACTGAGCGTGCAACCATGCGTGAGGCCTATGCAATTGCAGGAACCCTCATAGACTAAATAACTCGAGCGGGGCTAGCCAGGGTCCTCTAGTTTGGCTTTCCATTTGCGCGTGCGTGATGGTGTTGAACTGAGATGAGGATGGTGGTGTTAGGAAAATAAGTGGCCGTGGGGCGGGGTGTTGTGATCCTGGCAGCCCTACTGCCACTGATGATCCTGGAAAGTCCTTAACGAGGGAGAAGTCGACACCGCTCCCACCCAGCCGGCTTTCCATGGAAGAGAGCTAATTGTACAGGTAATGGGCCGGACGGTACGCGTGGTGAAGGAACTGGGGCCCCTCGGGACTCCGGGGACTTCTACTTTGTACACCCCTGCAGGGATAAATCTTTTCGAAAAGCCGTGTCCGCGGTTATGGACGACTTGGGAATGGACGATGATCATAGAATAACTTAAACGGAATGATTAAAAACTGGGTACTAGAGGTACCAATTTCACGAATGTAAGGTTGACTTCCTCGAGGGTGATTCGGGGAGGTGCCTTTGATGAACAGGTACAATGGTGATGTTGGTGATGTTTGAGAAAGGTGATCTCAAAGAAAAGAGTTACTTCTTACCCCTCTTTGAAAAAGATTTTAATAGTCGATGCCTTTGAGTTATGTTTTTCATAAATAAAGTCAGCTTTATGCAAAAGAGCCATATAACCTTGAAAACCAATCATCGAGCATATATTAGCTCTTAATCTTGCGAGTTCGTCGAACTCAACGTCTTTGCTTTTGTTTCAGAGGAGGACTTCACCGACCTAGAAGGTGGGTTCTTTGTGGACATCGACGAGTAGTCTGGGGTTCCCAGGTGGCAGCTTGGGACATCCTGGAACAGCTGGCGTTGTGATGTTTATCTGTAGGCCTCTTAGGCCATATGTTGGTTCTTGTTGTTTAGAACAACCTACTTCGCTTCCGCATGTTGTAATGTTGGGTCTGTGACCTCTGTTTGTCATTTGCTATCTTTCTCTGTATAAGAGTTGAACTATATGATTTTGTGTCGTAGAGTCTGTGATGTGCCAGTTGTTCCACAAGTCTTGATCTTACTATTATGCCTTGAGGGTTGCGCCCGTGTTAAGGCATCAATCGGGGTGTTGCGTTGTCTGGAGTGAGGTGTACCCAGCAACGCCTGCCAAAGGTTTTGGCCGGGGATTGGTAAACCCGTAACCTCCGCTTGTATCACTTAACCGGTGACACGCAGCATCACTGTATAACAGTCGGGTCGGGGCGCCACATTGGGTGTCTTGGGAGACTATGTGTTCACCAAAGTTCTCCGGAGGATTGGGGTTCAGAGACATCGAATTGTTCAACCTGGCAATGCTAGCACGCCAGGCTTGGAGGATATTACAAAACCCTAAAGCTCAAAGCGCCAGGGTGTTGAAGGCGGTATACTTCCCCACCACAGATTTTCTCGATGCGGAGGTCGGCTCGCATCCTTCACAGGTGTGGAGGGCGCTAGTGGAGGGGCGAGACACAATGAAGCAAGGACTGATCAAGAGGATCGGGACAGGCGAGCACAGACATGCGTGGAACAACAACTGGTTGTCGCGTGATTCCATGCTCCGCCCCCTTGCCAATCTGAAGGATGATCCACCGATCACAGTGGCTTCCTTCATTGATAGCACAACTGTTTCATGGCGGACAGAGTTGCTAGAGGAGCACTTCCTCCCAATGGACGTGGAGGTTATCCGTTCTATACCATTGAGTACGAGACGGATGGACGGCCATTGGGCTTGGCACTATGAGAAGACTGGAATTCTATCAGTCCGCTCGGTGTACCGCCTTTTGATTCAGACAAAGAAGAGGCGAGAGGACTGGTTAGAGGGGCGGGCAGCAAGCTCAAATACTTGCCAAGAGGGGAGAGCGTGGTAGCGGTTGTGGAAGTTTCAGGTCCCTTCGAAGCTGCGGGTCTTCCTATGGCGTTTGGCACAACAATCCCTGCCTACTGGAGATGTGCGTCATCACAGACATATGGCGGAGTCCAGCGCTTGCTCCATTTGTGGTGCGGAGGATAGTTGGAGGCATTCACTGCTCAGTTGCACAGTGGCTAGGTCGGTGTGGGCACTTGCTGACGAGGACATCACCGAACATGTGAGCCTAAACGACGCAACCTCGGCTAAGCAGTGGTTGTTCACCATGATGGAAACTTTACCTCGCGAGGCCTTTGCGAGGGTAGCGGTAACTTTGTGGGCCATCTGGTTCGCAAGACGGAAGATCATCCATGAAGAAGTGTACCAAAGTCCGCTGTCTACCCACCTCTTTATCGAAAACTTTCTCGAAGAGCTATCGATTGAGGGGTCAGTGCGGACTGCGGGAGGGAGGAGCCCTAAACCTGCTCACCCGAAGTGGATTCCACCGGCGAGTGGCTTCACCAAGCTCAATGTTGATGCTGCCATGGCAAAGACGGGACCTGGAGGTGCTGTTGGAGTGGTGTGCAGAAGCGAGACGGGAGCTTTCCTTGGCGCCTCAACCTTGTCTGTGAGCGGTGTCATGGATCCTACAGTGATGGAGGCCCTGGCTTGCAGGGAAGCTCTAGCATTGGCGCAAGATTTGATGTTACAACGGATTACTGTCGCCACGGATTGCTTAGCGATCGTGAATGACCTGCAAAGGCCTTTCGATGGTAGCTATTGCATGGTGCTGCAGGAGATCAAAGCTACAGCTGACCGGATGGTGGAAGCGTCGTTTATTCATGAGAACCTTGCGTCCAACTCGGAAGCCCATAGATTAGCAAAATCTGCTTCTTCTAGTAGTATTGGACGTCAGGTATGGCTCTTACACCCCCTGATGGTCTTTGTATCTTAAACAACATTTTAGCATAATAAAGTTTGTGTGGTTGCTCTAAAAAAAAGTTCTTCTAAGGAATGACACAATTCTTGTGCGTAGTGTATGCACGTTTTTTGCTACAGCGCCCAGCGGGATATTGTATGATCTTGTACTAGTATGCTCTAGGATTTTGAAAAATGTTCATTCTAAAATTGGTTTAGATTGTGAAATGGTTCCGATTAATTTTAAAATGTTCATTTTTGAAAATGGTTCATATTTGAAAAACGTTCATTTTCAAAAAAGGTTCAGATTTTAAAAAGTTCATATTTAAAATTGTTTATTTTTTAAAATGGTTCAGCTTTGAAAATGTTTGTTTTGAAAATCGTTCAGATAAAAAAATGGTTCACAATACAAAAATCATGCATTTTCGGAAACAATAAAAAAGAAGCAAAAAAAGAGTACAAAAAAAATGTCCGGAACCGAAAATAATAGCGAACCAAAAAATGAAGGCGAACCAAAAATAAGAATGAACAAAAAATAATAGAGAACCAAAAGGGAGCTAAATTCACGTGAACCGGAAATAATAGTGAACCAAAAATACCTATGAACCGAAAATAATAGTGAACCAAAAAAGAATAGTGACCAAAAATAATAGTGAACCAAAAAATACCGGTGAACCGAAAATTATATTTAAAAAAAACAGTGAACCAAAAATGCCGCTGAATCAAAAATTATATTGAACCAAAAAAGAATAGTGAACCAAAAAATTATATTGAATAAAAATTAACAATGAACCAAAAATGTCGGTGAACCAAAAAAATATTTGTTGGTTCGGAAACATTTTCATACGCTTACAAAAAAAAATCCACAGATACACGAATTTAAATAAAATTTATAAGTTAGTTTCGAAAAAATTATTCATGTATTATCAAAAAAGAAACAAATGAAACATACGAAAATATTAAACATATAAGTATACATGTATTACCTCCTAAAACAGAATAGGAAAAGAAAGAGTAAAAAAGGTAAAAAAAGAACAGGAAAGACTAAAGAATGGAAAAACAACGAAACAGAAAAAAGAAAAGCCAAAAAACATATTCACGTATTACTCAAATACGAAAAAAGACTTAAAAGTAATCAAAAGGAGAAAATAAATGTACAGACAAAAGAAAGAATGAAAATGATTTAAAAAACTGCAGCGAGACGAGAGGCAAGGTCGCGAGGAGTCGAAGACCGAAAAGCTGGGCGATGGACGAGGCGTGGTCGCGCGCATAGGCTGGACGTCAACATGGGCCGGCCCAACGAAGAAACGACTATGGGTGAGGTGAAGTTACAACTCGCAGAGAGCGATAAATAGTGTATGCGCATAACTTTGAGTACAAAACAAGTAGATGTTAACCGGCTCCTACTTCTGAAGATAGATACCTTTTTCGTTCCCGGCTAGCATCTTGGAATGAGTTGCTACAGGGTCTGGCGTTAGTCAATCTGACGCAGAGGACCGACGAGTTTCGATGTAATTTGCACAAGAGTGATAAATTGTCGGTGGACTCTATGTACAAAGCTCTAATCCAGCCGGATGTGCCAGTGGATAATAGCAAAAAAAATGGAAGATGAAGATTCCACTCAAAAATAAAGTTTTTATGTGGTATCTTCGTCGAGGGGTAATTCTCACCAAGGATAACATTGCGAAACGCAATTGGCACGGAAGTAAAAAGTGTGTCTTCTGTCATAAGGACGAGACTATTAAGCACTTATTTTTCGAGTGTGTAAATTTGCTGGTTCTATAGGGTCAGTCATCCAGATAGGTTCTACTTTATACCCACCACGAAGCATTGCAAATATTTTTGCCAATTGGCTTAATGGTGTGGTTCATAGGTTTAAATGACTTATTAGGGTGGGAACGCTTGCCGTTATATGGTCGCTTTGGCTGTGTAGAAATGACAAGCTTTTTAATGATAAAATTTCGTCTCTCGGCTGGTTATCTACATGTGGAGCATTGCGACCCTGTTTACGGAGGTGTGTACAAGACTGGAGGATACGGCGAGTGACTTTTTATCCCAACTTGAATGGCAGCATAATTTGCGGATCGGCCCTCCACCACAATAGGCGTATTTACAATTTCTCATCATGATATGTAATTCGCTTTTTTATTTATTTTGGTATTGGTGGACTTGTGATGGCTGTGTGCATCCTACCTATGCAGAAGCCGGGTGTAATGCTTACAACTTTTTAAATAATAAAGCTACCTTTATCGGAAAAAAACGGGTTCCCACTAAGAATATGCACCCGAAGCGACTCAGGATATATGTCTGTAGCCCTAACCCGAGTGATATATATTTGGCCGAGAGGAAGCACTCTGGAGTTTTTCCCAGGCCAAAAATATAACGAATTTTTCATTAACATTTTGCACAGTGTTAGATCACGACATTGTCTACACCTAGGAACTTTTCGATTTTTTTAAACACAAAAATGCAGATACAATTTTTTCTGAAAAAACGAGCTACATGTTGTGCTCAGCCTCCAGTTGCACTTTCCGTGATTTTATAATAACTATAGTTTTATTGCAAAAGTATACTCGCTGGTCTTATTTAAGTTCTCGCGGTACTCAACCATAATCAGATCCTTGCCAGCTTTTTCGTTTTTAAGGCATGGAGTGGCACTTGGATGAGTTATGAGGTACCCACCAATAATTAAATTGACAATACATAGTTGTGTTATTTTATTTATTACTCAGTAACCAAGTACAAGGCATCCAAATGGATAGAAAGAATTACAATACACAGGGTATAACCATATACAAATACAATATGCAATCTCATCTCTCAGGCTGCTAAAGTACCAAACCAATCAAAGAATTGACCCTAATAATCAATGTTTGTTTTGTTGAGAAGGCCAGAACATGCTGATATCTCTGTTGTTAACCTCCTGGCGGGGCCTCGCGTTGTTCTCCATTTCCTGCAGGGTGCACACGGTGGAAGCAGATCAGTCCAAGTTTTCTTTCTTTTTTGTTAACTCGAATGTTGGTCCATAGTTGAGTTCAAGGCAGCATTCATGTTGTTTTGTTAGTCTAGTCTTTTTTGGTTTCCAAGCTCCTTTTAGATGCATGTGGTTAAGTACAAACTCTGAATACTTCAGGTGGTGGTCTCGCTCGGATGTAGCGGGATGACATGAGCCGAATGCACATGATATCGGTTCGTGGAGTTCACATAATGCTTGCTTTCATGATAATGAGTCGAGAAACGGATAGGAAACTACATGGGAGAAAACTTACGTCGCGGACTGCCTCCCGAAGAAGCTCCAGCTGTTGCCTCGACACGGTGCGAACCTGCAAAATTAGAGTAGCTTCTTAGAAACAGTTCTCTACATGCTTCACCAACCATAGAAAAAATAAGGATTTTTGGAGGCGGTTAGCTAGCGTCTCCGTGATATACCAAATCCTTTTTCTACGTCTTGCTCACCCAGAGTGAACAAAAGTAACATGCCAACTGCCAAGTTCCAAAAATGGCACTATTTTTTTTCTAGTTGCTCATGATGTGAGGCGTGAACGTGAATGGACACTACGTACCCTCTTAACAATGGTCCAGATGACCCCTTCTGTGCAGGGCGGAGCGGTGAGGGAGCCCATGTATCGGTAGTAGACGCTGGCCCTGCCCCTGGCGCCCCTGGGATCTATCACGCCCACCTTCTCCTCCCTGTCTTTCTGCTCCGCTATCATCTCCAGGAAAGGCTCCAGCTGCATGCGTGCAACATCCAAGTTAACCACGAGTGCTAGTTATTGCATCTTGCTACTCCATGTTCGGACTCGAAGTTAAGCTTAAGCATGCATGGTGCCTTACCTTGTGCAGGAACGGGTCGTGGGCGCCGATCTCGTTTGTGCCTGGGCTTGTTGAGTTAGCTTGTCGGCGAACAATGGATCATGCCGAACAATGGCTCATGCTCGATGTGGACATCCTCTTGGGGTTGGGTCTCTTAGTCGTCATCCTGCTCAGTCCCTAAGCCACCCTCATTATCATGTCCGCCAAAAAATCCTCCCCAACATCGGCATCGACCTCATCATACGGCGCCAGCCCGGTCATTTCACCGATCAGGTTGCACACGTCAGGGAGGTTAGTCCGAGGGATGACCTCCGCGGGCTTTCTTTACGTCATGGGCGAGTCGCCAGCCAAATGTGTCGCGTTGAGATCTAGGGGAGGCACGACAGGGACGACAATCAGCATGTAATCGGCAATTTTCGGCGAGCTGTTCCGAAGCGAGGTGGAGAAGCGGGACCCTCCTACCTGGGCGTGTCCGGGCATATGGCCATACCATGACGACGACTCAGATTCCTGGGCGGGCACGTTGCCGAAGAGACCGAGCTGACCGCCACGATGGCGGCCAGTACCAGTCGGCTTCGGACGATCCCTAGCATCGATAGGGTAGCTTGCGCGGCTTTAATGGGGATGGCCTCCATGTCCACAGTGGTGGCCCGTGAATGAGAGTCGGCTTTGGCGCCGGTCTCTTCGGCTTTGCTCTTCAACGTCTCGATCTGCAGCTCTCTGGTTCGGGGTGAGCTCTTTTTTTGGCTTTGCCACGACCACGACGGTTTCACCGGCGGCGGCTACGGGTGGTGCGTTGGCCATGAAATTTTTGTAGTGCACGCGCACGGGGAGGAAATGGTTGGAATCGGAATTGTGTGCCATAGGCAAGCGAGACATGGAAGGAGAAGCGGAGGACATCGCGGGCGTCCACGCGTGTTCAGAGCATACGCAAACCCGACCCGGCCGAAAATGGGTTCGCTCGGACAGAAAACGGATATAAATCCATTTGTGCCGCCGTGTTATTTTCTGACCGCGCGGACCAAAATGGACGCGACCGGACAAATATGTCCCCGGTTGGAGTTGCATTTGGCCTTGCACACTTTTTTTTTTGCTGGTGACCATTATCTCTACTATATAATATCCTTAAGCAACCGTGGCGGTGGTACGTCGTGGTAGTTTTGCAGTTTGGTCCCCTAGGTTTTCGAAAATCAACCTGCAGTCCTTCCATCAAAAAATATCCCGAAACGTTTTCTTCCCGACCTTCCTATCCTCTCCTCATCTGTGCAACCCTACCGGCTGGCTAGGGCGAGCGAAGTGGAACGGGGAGGGAAGAGGTGCGCGTGGCGGCGTGATTTCCGGGGGGCGACCGGGCAAGGTCGGAGGCGGGGATTCCGGGGCAAGGACGCGAGCGTCCATGGACGTGGCGACGCGAGATGGGGGACAAGCGACAGGAGCATGGCCTCACAGCTCCCCTCCTCTGCATCGAGCGGGTCCGGCGGCTCGGCCCATCTTCCTCCCGCCAGACGAGGCCGGTCCGGCAGACGAGCTCATGGATGGCAGGCACGACAGGCACTGGCCTCTCCCGCACGGCCGCACGGCAGAGCTCATGGACGAAAACTTATTCTCCTCTTCTTTGTTTGCGAGAAGCAGCCTTCCTCCTCTCGCGCTACCACCGAGTTCCAAATAGATAAAGGATCTCGAATTAATGCGTTTTCTCGATCTGGCAGTGGTGAGTAGAATAAAGCAGTCATCGTGGCTCCGGATTTCCTGATTGAGTAAAATCGAGCAGCTTCTCCCGATTCCTCTGATTGATTGCACGGGCTCAAGGCGGAGGAGTCTCTGATATGCCTCCCGTTGCTGCTGGCCTCCTGTACGCGTCTTGCTTTGATCTAGGCAAAAGTGAAATTGGCAGGCACATGTTGACATTGATTGACTGTGTTGCCGGCAGCGTCCACCCGGCCAACAACGTTGGACGAACAAACTGCAAGTCTGGACCCCGAGTGATTGATATTTTTTCTACACTGCCTTTTCCAGGTTTTGATTTGTGGTAGAAAAAACGATGCATTACTTCTACCGAGTACCTTTATGTGCTCATCAATGTTTAGTCCATTTGGCGTAGCAAAGCTTTTTTCAGCCGGCCATCAGATTTTTCATGCTTCAAGTTGATGCGTACCAAACCTTAAGCCTCGGAAATTGATTGATAAATGTGATTATTTGTATACATTATTTGGTTTGTTAAAATTTACAACTACTTCTCAGCTTCAGAGTATAATGTTTGGTGCTTGCTCTGCACACACAACATTAAATATATTCATAAACCTATGTTGGATAGTTCTCTGCACCGCTGACAGTAGTCCTCCGGGAGAGGGGAAGGAAGTGCTGGTCCAGCATCTGCTTGTTGGAGAAAAGGATGCCAGGCTTCTGGTCGATCTAGAGAAGAGCATCGCCTCAGGTAACTACATAAATTGCTCTTGATTTTTTTTTCCTTTAGGATCCTTTGTTAGCATGTTTGTTTTCTGATGTTTTAAATACAAAAAACGTAGTCTAAAGAATCACAGGATGCAACAGCCCCCTTGCAAAATAGGGGTATTCATGTTGCCTTCCAATCTGCAACTGTAGTATAGCCATTTCACTTGAAGTCCTAAAAAAACTTTCAATTGAAGCCGTGTGAAATTTCCTTGGGATTTTGGGATCTGATTTTGTTTGTGGGTGTATTGAGATCTACGTTATTTACACATATGTTATTTTTACTATAAAGGGGAAAAAGGAGTAGTGTTGAGTTCACATTTGCAGCTGAACATTTCATTTCCTACAATCTACAGTGTTGAAAAAAAAACACTTTCATTGGAGGCATACTGATCACTATATCTGCTTTGTTATCTTATACTTCTATGAGATGTATGCATATGCAGCTATTGGCAAGATAGTGATGCAGCTATTGACAAAATAGTGACCTTACTCTTAACATATTTGGATGAACCTATAGAGTTAGTCGGTGTAAAAAATATTAAATTGTTTCATCAGCCCGTAGCAACGCACGGTCATTTTGCTAGTACTTCTGAACGATGAAAATAAGCTTCCACCCGCGCGGGGCACCGCGCTGTTCGCCCTGCCGGGAACGAGCCCGGAGAAGAAGTGGCGCGCCTAGCCCACGGGAAGCTTCTGGACACCGACAGAAAGCAGCTTGGGGAGATGCTGATGCAGCAGTCGCGTTTGCTTCATCCTCTCCACCTGGCCCACCTCGGTTCCACGCCGGCGAGCGACCGATCCACCGCCGTCGTGCACTCAGCTGGCACTCTCCTCCTCCCAGCAAAGGTATACATACTCGCCTTTCCATCAGAGATTGCTAGTTCCCGTTTGTTGAACATGCATCTAGCCATCTAGGGTCTGCGTCTTTGTGCTCTGTTCTTCCATAGTGCGGATGCTCTTGGCTTACCCTGTGTTCAGCGTAATTGCTGCTCGCAGTTTGCTAATAAGGTGGTTGTAGCAGAAACTGCTGGGAGGTAGCTGCTATCCTGATCATTTCACTCTCTTCTATTGGTTGGACACTCAAACCACTAGTCTTCTTTTCATGAAAAAAAACACCTCTGGCTTATAAACATGATCCGGGTGCAACATGTGTGCTCAGAACATTTCATCGTTGCGAAAAAGTACTTTGTACTGATCACCATATTAGTGTTCTAGGGTTTGGCAGAAGCGATGCCCTGTTAGGGGCTCGGTTACGTGTTAATATAGGCAGTGGAAAAGCCCCACCGGTGGCAATACATGAGGGTACGTATCGTATTGGAGTACTACTCCATATACTTGACGTACAGGAACCGTACAAAGTACTATCGCTAACACCCCCCTTAATCTCAACCTTGAGACAAGTTGAGATTACGCTTAAAATTATCCAAATCTTTGACAGGCAACGCCTTTGTGAAACCATCGGCCACTTGATCTTTGCTAGAAATGAACTTGATCTCAAGTAACTTGTTAGCAACTCGTTCACGCACAAAATGATAGTCAATCTCAATATGCTTGGTTCTGGCATGGAAGACCGGATTTACAGATAAGTATGTAGCACCAAGATTGTCACACCATAAACAAGGCTTGCAGGACATTTTAACACCAAGTTCAGCAAGCAAGGCTTCAACCCAAATAAGTTCAGCTGTAGCATTGGCAAGAGCTTTATATTCAGCTTCAGTACTAGAACGAGAGACAGTAGCGTGTTTACGAGCACTCCATGAGATTAAATTTGAGCCAAAGAATATAGCAAAACCTCCGGTAGATCTCCTATCATCAAGGCATCCAGCCCAATCAGCATCGGAAAAGGCACTAAGCAAACAAGAGGATGACTTGGAGAAAGTTAATCCAACTTGTAGAGTTCCTTGAATATAACGCAAGATGCGTTTAACAGCTGTCCAGTGATCAGTGGTGGGTGCATGCAAGTATTGACATACTTTATTGACAGAAAAGAGATATCAGGATGTGTCAAGGTCAAGTATTGAAGTGCACCAACAATGCTATGGTATTGAGAGCTATCAGCCGAACCAAGGAGAGAGCCAGCATGAAGAGACAATTTTTCAGTGGATGACAACGGTGTAGGGGAGGAGGCACATTTGTTCATACCAACTTTCATGAGAAGATCAGCAGCATATTTTTCTTGTGTGAGGAGTAAGCCATCAGCGGTGTTCTTGACTTCAATACCTAAGAAATAATGAAGATCTCCAAGGTCTTTGAGTGCAAAGTCATGCTGAAGATCACGAAGAAGGGCAGAAATAGCCATATCTGAAGAGCTTGTAACAATGATGTCATCAACATATATGAGAACAAAAATCATGATACCCGACTTGTGATAGAGAAATAAAGATGTGTCGGCCTTGGAGGGAACAAACCCAAGAGCATGAAGCTTAGCACTGAGACGGGAGTACCATGCACGAGGAGCCTGTTTAAGACCATATAATGCCTTGTCAAGCTTGCATATATGATGTGGGTGTCGAGGATCTTCAAAACCTGGGGGTTGTTTCATATAGACCTCCTCTTCCAGAACGCCATGGAGGAACGCGTTCTTGACATCTAGCTGCCGCAATTTCCATCCTCGAGACACAGCAACTGCCAGAACCAGTCTGATAGTGGCTGCCTTGACAACAGGACTAAATGTGTCTTCATAATCAATGCCATAACGTTGTTTGAACCCTTTAGCAACTAAGCGTGCCTTGTACCTGTCAATGGAGCCATCTGCATGTCGTTTGATACGGTAAACCCATTTACAATCAATCAAATTTTTGGTGGAATTAGAGGGAACAAGGTGCCAAGTATTGTTCTTGATGAGTGCATCATATTCCTCTTGCATGGCATTGTGCCACTTATCATCTTTGAGAGCCTCCGAGAGTTTGCTTGGTTCTCCTGTAGATGTGAACATACCATAGCGAATACAACCATCGGTATATATTTTCGGTTGTTTAATACCTTTTTGAAGGCGTGTGCGAGGCTCAGCCACAGGAGGGGGCGGAGGAGGAGCTGGTGCAGAGGATCCAGAGGAGGCAGCGAAGCACTGCCAACAACATCGGAATCAGGAGGCGCATGTACATGCACTGGAGTGGCCGGCTCCTCCGACAGGCCAGGCGACGTGGCCGAGCTTGACTGGCCAGATGCAGCCTCGGTGCGTGGCGACGCAGGCGACGGGGACCGAGGCGAGGACGTGGCGGTGTGGAGTGGCGCGGAGACGTACGGGGCGGTGAAGACCGGGCCGCACGTGGGGACGACGGTGCAGAATCATCAGATGATGATTGCACTGGATCCAAGGATGATTCATCCGCATCAGATAGCACAGGCGAATCAGCATCAAAAGCCTCGCCATGCATGTCGTGTTCCTGGGACGTGGCTGGTTCGTTTTCTTCAGAAGTTTCAGTCGTTTCTTCATCATTTGAGCTGTCGTTTGCTGCACTGGAGTCTGGTGTGTGTTCTGCATCATCATGTATCTCAACAACAGGAGGATTAGTAGTAACAGATATTGGTATAAATGGTGCAATATTCATGTGGTCATCAACTTGGGCACTCCCCGGTGTAGGAATGTCATCTTTAGGAAGCAAAAGAATTTCAGCACGGAGTTGAGCGCCAGCATTGGGGTGAAGAGCAGCAAAGGGAAAAATGCGCTCATCAAAAACAACATCACGTGAGATATAGATGCGTCCAGTGGAAACATCAAGACATTTAACACCTTTATGAAGGGGACTATACCCAAGGAAAACACATTGTTTGGAACGAAAAGAGAGTTTGCGTTTGTTATATGGGCGAAGATTGGGCCAACAGGCACAACCAAAAATCCTAAGAGGAGTATAGTCGGGCTTCACTTCAAGGAGTTTTTCCATGGGAGTATCAAAGTTGAGAACTTTGCTAGGAATCATGTTGATAAGAAATGTGGCGGTAAGGAATGCCTCATCCCAAAATTTAAAGGGCATGGATGCATTAGCAAGAAGGGCTAAACCAACTTCAACTATATGACGGTGTTTGCGTTTAGCCGAGCCGTTTTGTTGATGAGCATGAGGACATGACACATGATGAGTGATTCCTACTTTTTGAAAGAAACCGTGGAGTTTTTCATATTCACCACCCCAATCAGTTTGCATGGTAATGATCTTTCGCCCAAATTTACGTTCCACAAGTTGTTGGAAATTAAGGAACACTTGATAAACATCAGAACATTTCTTAAGTAAATAAATCCAAGTAAACTTGCTAAAATCATCGATAAAGCTTACATAATATTGGTGTTTGCCAACAGAAAGAGGTGCTGGACCCCATACATCGGAGAAAACTTGCTCTAGGGGAACAGTGGACACACTAGTAGATATGGGGTAGGGAAGTTGGTGACTCTTTGCTTGTTGACATGGATCACATATGTAAGGACTTATTTCGGGCGAATGAGATAACTTATTTCTCCTAAGAACTTGTTGCACTATGAAGGAAGAGGGATGGCCGAGCCGACTGTGCCATGTGGATGATGAAGGCGTGGTGAGGAAGGCATGCTTGGAGGACTCCTGGGACACGGGCACAAGAGGGTAGAGGCCATCACGACAAGGACCCTTAAACACGATTTTCTTCGTTTCCTGGTCCTTAATCAAAAAGAAGGAAGGGTGGATTTCAATAAAAGCATTGTTATCAAGAACGAGTTTATGTGCAGATAGGAGATTTTGTGAAGCATTAGGAGCATGCAGTATATTATTAAGATGTAAGGAGCTATTAGGAGTGCGCAAAATTGAATGACCAACATGAAATATAGGCATACCAGTACCATCCGCAGTGTGGATCCGATCGCGACCGGTGTACTTCTCATGGGTGGAAAGTTTGCTCACGACCAGTGTACTTCTCATGGGTGGAAAGTTTGCTCAGCTCTCCGGTAATGTGGTTTGTAGCTCCAGAATCAACATACCAGTTGGTATCAACTCCATATGAGGCAGCATTGGCACGCTTGTCATGGGTATCATCATCACAGTCATCATCATCATCGTACCTCCACCAACAATCACTAGCTGGGTGACCATGAATCTTGCAAATCTGGCATGTAGTGTCAACATACGGAGTGGGAGCACGGCTGCGACGACCATCACGGCGTCCATCACGCCTGCCATCATCACGGCGTCCATCACGACGCCAGCCAACATCACGGCGCCCATCACGACGCCAGCCATCATCACGGCGCCAGCCATCATCACGGCGCCCATCCCGGTACCCAGCATCATCACGACGTCGATCATGACGCTAGCCATCATCGCGGCGCCCGTCCCGGTGCCCAGCATCATCACGGCACCAGTCACGGCGCCCTACATCATCGCGGCGTCCATCTCCGCGGCCACGATCATCAAAGCGACGCCCATCATCGCGACGGCCGCCATCACGGCGTCCATCTCCTTGGCGTCCAGAGTCTTCAGTGTTGGGTGGTGGTGGCTAGCGGGAGGCGCTGTTGGCAGAGGAACGGAACGTGCCGTTGCCCTGGCCGGTTTCGCTGAGCATCTCTTCACGGGTATCAAACGCCATTAACTGATCATACAGCTCGGACAAGGTGGTACCAGGGTTTGCATTAACAGAAACAACAATGGAAGTGTAAGTGCCATCAAGTCCATTAAGAATATAACCAATGAGCTCATCATCTCCTATCGGCTTTCCAGCAGCAGCAAGGGCCGAACTAAGAGACTTCATTTTTGCAAAGTATTGATCAACAGTAGTCAAGTTTCTTGGTGTTTTGCAGTGCACCTCGCAGGTTTGTGAGCTTGGAGCGGGATTGAGAGGAAACAAGATTCTTGATCACGGCCCATACCTCTGCGGTATGTTCAAGTCCTAGAACGAGGGCTAGCAGCTCCTTGGAAATAGATCTCGTGAGGAAGCTGAGAACATGCTGGTCTCGGGCAAGCCATACCTCATACGCAGGGTTGGATCCGGTGGTTTTCTTCTTGTGTTCATCCTCGAACTCCAGGGTTTGGGGCGGCGCGACGTCAGTGCCGTCGAGCAAGCCAAGAACACGTGCTCCTCTGAAGGAGGGCATGACTTGAGCAGCCCAGAACAGGTAGTTGTCCCGAGTCAACTTCTCCGACGGTGGTGAACCAAGATCGGGGAGCACGGCCGAGATCGATGAAGACATGGCGGTGACGAGCGTGATTTTGCAGGAGGGAGGGCTTGGGTTATTGGTTGTTGGCGGCGGCGGCGGCGGCGGCGGCAGTAGATCACAGCGGCGGCGGCAGCAAATATTGTTTTGGGAGTATTGGATGTGGTTTGTGGCGGCGGCGGCAGCAGTGGATCACAGCAGCGGCGGCGGCAGATTTTGGAGTATTGGTTGTGGTTTTGAGGCGGCGACTACGGCGGCAACAAGCGGCGGCAGCGGCGGCAAGCTTTTGGAGTATTGGTTGTGTTGTTTTGGGCGGCGGCGGCGGCAGAAAGCGGCGGCGGCGGCGGCGGCGGCGGCTAGACTCGAGGAAGAGCCAGCTCTGATACCATATTAGTGTTCTAGGGTTTGGCAGAAGCGATGCCCTGTTAGGGGCTCGGTTACGTGTTAATATAGGCAGTGGAAAAGCCCCACCGGTGGCAATACATGAGGGGTACATATCATATTGGAGTACTACTCCATATACTTGACATACAGGAACCGTACAAAGTACTATCGCTAACACACCAATGAACAATTCTCTAACAATAGCTTCACTGTACTGCGAGATGGTCATTCACATGGAACTTTACTTTCTATAACACACTTTCTTTAAAAGAACAACTCCTAACGAGACAAAGCCTAATGCACAAGAGCTCACACACTGTCTAGACTGTCACCTACCGTGTCAGTTGCACGCACGCTGATAGCAAGAATGCCACACAATTCTACACCCAAATCCCACACACTATTACAGCCCCACCCACACTAATTGTAGTACTTGCAGAGCTGCGTGAAGACCACGAAGCTGAGGGAGCTCAGGAGCGCCAAGAACCAATAGTAGTTATCCAGGCGTGCCTCCCGGGGATCGTCCGAGAACCATCCATGTCCCTCACTGGCTCCCCCCGCCGCGGTGGCCACCTCGATGGCCGAGATCAGCATCGCGCCAACGAGGCTCCCGACGCCGTACACGCTGATGTTGAGCCCAATGCCGATGGTCCTCATGGTGTCCGGGACCTGCGTGTAGAAGAACTCCTGCATCCCGACGACGGTGAACACATCCGAGATGCCCAGCAGCACGTACTGCGGCAGGAGCCAGGCTATGTTCATCTGACCAGCCATTGCCGCCACGACATGTCGTCGCCTGGACTCAACGAGCGCCGCGACGGCCATGGCGACGACGGAAAAGACCATGCCTACGCCAATCCGCTCGAGCACCGTGATCCCCTTGTTGTGCCTGGTGATGACGCTGATCAGCGGGATGATCATTCTGTCATAGAGCGGCATGAGGAGGATGATGGACACGGTGATCGTGCTTTGAAGCATCGCTGGCGGGATCACGAAGGCTCCACCGCCCACCTGGTGGTCCATCAGCTCGCCCTGCTTCGTGAAGAATGTCATCGGCTGCTGGAAGATCACCGCAAACATGAGCAGCACCGTCCAGATCGGTAGAAGCCTCAGGATGATCTTGACCACGCTTGGTTTAGTTGCAGCCTTGTTCAGGGACTCTTTTGGGTCGGTTAACTCCGTCAATTTAAGGGGCTTCTCCTGCAACCTGCATAGCAGAGTTCAGAGTTCGCATTGGTCACCAAAATGTAACAAGAAAATGTACAACAATTGAGCTGGTAATGCAAAGATCGTACTCTAATTCAGAAAAGTTGTTATCAGCGTCACCGTCATAGTCGTTGTGTCCCGGAGATAAACGGATCTTTCCGGCAGAAACACTGGCGAGCAGTGACTTGATAGCTCTGAAGATGCTATCAGCGGAAGAAGTCCCATGGACGCTTCTCGGCTGCTTGATCTGCTGCTTATAGAGAGGTGTGCAGCATAAGAACGCCACGATGGACACGGCCATGGCGGCGCAGGGGATGGCGAAACCGATGCCCCAGCCTACTGTGTCCTGTACATAAGGCATGGTGGAGTTGCCCAGGAGGCTGCCGCAGCATATGCCGAAGTACCACCACTGGAAGAAGGCGCTCTTCACCCTACCCTTCTCCTCCGCCGTATCTACATCGTCGTCATCGTCATCTCCGATGTCGAGCTGGTCGGCGCCGAAGATTTGTAGCGAAGGGTTGTACCCTCCTTGCCCGATGGAGATTAGGTAGAGCGGGAGGAAGAGGGAGGAGCGTGTCATCCATTTGTGAAGCACTGCCCATGAGGTTAGTCCTATCAGCCCTGATAAAGCAGTATTAGTGGAAAATGGTAAGTGGCTACCTTTGCAGCTCGGAAGAATCTCAATTACTGTTATGATGCACTAGTACTAGTAATATCCTGTCTATGCAGTATCCTGTCTTCTGAGTGAACAGAAACTACATCGAATGCGTGCATTTTTCTGAGTGCAAAAGAAATCTCATTGGTCCATGAGACTACAATTTTGATTTGACGGTTGATGCCTGAAACTATAACTGTAAATCAATGTTTCCCACATTGATGCCATCTCCAACATCTTGTCCCAATATCATAAAGCATCCATAATTATTTGATGTTAAAAATTACCTTTTGTATAAAAAAGGTGATGTTGGCCTTGTCTTAGGGTTAGAGGTGCCACGTGGAATTTGAATGGAGTGTGAGGAGGAGAGAGAAATAAAAAAGGGGAAAGCAGTTAAAAGGGATGGTGCTCTTACGTCTAAGAGTTTGCTATTTTCTCGTACAAATTTCTTTTGTCGACTAATAATGTTTTAAACTCACAACTATTTCATATGTCTAGAGCAAACATACCATGTCCTTCTATAACTACAAGTAAACAACATGACCAAAATCAGGGAGTTTGCATCCATGGACGAGACAAGATGGCAAGGAAGAAACTGACTTACGGCGACGTAGAGGAAGGAGGAGGCGGTGATGGTGCAGTAGCGATCCCAGTAGGAGTCGGCGAGGACAGCGCTGACGAGCGGCAGCATGGAGGTGACTCCGGCCCAGGCGCTGACGCTCATGGCTGCGGCCGACGTGCTCATTTCTACGACGTCGGTAAGGTACGTCACCATGTTGCACGCCACCCCCTTGAACGCGAACCTCTCCACCCCAGCCACCACTGCAAATGAAGCAGAGCTCAAACGATTATGAACAACTCAAACCTGAATCCAATAATACTCAGAACTCGTAGCTAGCTAGAACATTACGCACCTATGATCAGAACACACGGCCTGCTCAGTGTTGCCGCCGCCAATGATCTCTTCTCCGGCGTCATGGAGATGAGGTAGGGTGGTACCTCACTCGATCAATTGGATTGAAAAACACCTGGTTATTGATCCAAGCTAGGGACAGGAGGAGAGAGCAAGCACGCGTTCCTTGATCTGCACATTGCGCACTCGGTGATATACAAAAGCGGCAAGAAGCAAAGTTGTGGAGTTTGTACGGTCAAGCTAGCTAGCCAGGAAGTGGGATCCAACAAAACTTACACAAATGATAAGCCCTCTAGCCGGCCTTTTAAAGGAATTATTAAAGTGCTTTTTCCCTCAAGGAGATGGCAATTTTCTTTGTGTATGCATGCATGGTGGCGTCTCCACGACAGAGAGCCAGATAGTGGTGCAAAACCATCATCCTAGCTTCAAAGAGTGACCTACGTACGATGACCCGATGACATGTATACTAGGGTGTTTCAAAGTGTATGTATGTACGTACCTGACTCGTGTGCATGCGTATCTATGCCACAATATCCTTTTTTTAGACCGTATCTACGGTTTCCTGGTAATACTACACAACATGTTCTCAACATTGGAGCACTGGATGTATATATCTAGCAGCTTTTATTTTTGCGGTTTAATTGGCTTGGTTTCTTCTTCAGCTGTGCCATCATGTAAGTAGTACCATTGCGCTCGTGAACCGGCCAGGGTACAGTAAACAGTTGCATGGTTCAGTGAAATGGATGCGTGTCTACTCAGAATTACCCGTTTCGTCTGCCGAGAGTTA
The DNA here is from genome assembly GCA_947311845.1 of Poa pratensis. NCBI lineage: Eukaryota > Viridiplantae > Streptophyta > Magnoliopsida > Poales > Poaceae > Poa > Poa pratensis. The sequence continues at coordinate 5,685,564 of CAMZMU010000069.1, read as the reverse complement.
AAGCTTATGCGACTGAATTTGACAATGACAATGACATTGCAAACAGGTGGGTGCCTACTGTAAACGGTGCATATATAGGTGGAGAACGAAGAACAAAGACGTATCTAGCCAATTGAAGTGGAAAATGAGTTCTGGTTTTCCTGTGACAAGAGGCAATGTGCCACTCATGCATCGATGGATGATCAAGGGGGACACAAATTAAGCTCACCAAAGACAAATCGAGCTAGTCACAAGAAGCTAGCAACGGCCACCCATGGATATTTAGTGCATGAGTACGGACCTAGACAAAAGGAGAAACATAGGATAAAAGGAAGGGAGAATAGTGGGTGATAGGTTTTCGTTTAGTCTTTTCTAGCACGGAAACGGGACATTTCACCTTGTCGGTTTCTTATCGTTCAATGAGGTTTTGATTTGACCCAAAAAGTGGTCTTACTGTTAACCAAGTTTTTGCTTTGACACATGGGACAATCTTTTAAGCACCCAATACTCGTTTGAGTCAGATGTAAGGAAATGACACGACACACATGCAATCGCGCAAAATTAATTTGACCCATTGCACACAGTTAATTGACGTCGCTACGCATGGGTGGGTGATGGGTGCTTCATTGCTCATGGTTTACAAATCGTGTGTGATGAGGGTGCCACACGGTTCCAATAGACAAATTTTGCGTGATAACCTGAAGACATTGCATACGATTTTCTCATACTGATTCGTGTGAGTTTTTATAAGATCACAAAAGCGTGTTTTCGTATTTCGTTGTGGGTGTGTTGGAGATGTACCGAATCGTCTGTGTAAGGCGAATTATCGCACAGGTTTAATCACACTTAGCTGTGTGCGATGTGTCCCTGGTGAAGTAAAAGTCAGGGTTGTACCTACTAGTAGTACCTGCAGAACCATGGTAGAAGTTGCAGCATCGCAACCCATTATTCAACATTTCACCAAAAAACAGTAGCACATCTCACTAGTATTCCATTTAAGATTTCATACACTACATGTCTACATACATTCCAACATGGTTTTAATTGCTAGGTATGAAAATTTAATTGCTAGGTATAGAAATGAGAAAGACGTCAGTAAAAGTTTTAGACGCTAGAAATAAAAGGAAAACATACTTCTAAATCCACTAGAAGGCTCAAGATGCTGAGATGCAAAGATCGGGAAACTACATAAGATAGGAAAATAGGTCACTCACAACCTGCTCCAGCTGCAGTACATGCCGCCATCACCAACTTTTGGTCCTCCTAGCGCTGAAGAATGGACAATGTATGGAGTAAGTATGGAACAAGTCTGTGTTTTGGGCAATCTTTAATTACCAAAATACTCGTTTGAGGTAGAGAAAGAAAATGTTGTGGAAGAAGCACGTTTAATATTGCTATGTGAAAAAGGCCTGAAGTGCAAAATTCGAAGGAGAACCACCCCTTTTAGTGGGTGGTAGAGTTGTGAGTGGGTCATAACTCTACCAACCACGCATATCTCAGATCGTGATATACACTACACACGGGTGCGTTGGATGAACATTTGGTGAGTTTCAAAGATTTTACATGGTCTCTATTATTTGTGCATGTGCATCTTCTTCGAGTGATTACAAAAAAAAGGGCCAAAGCTCAAAGGAAATAATTGTACATATAAGGCTATATGAGACACGTAGCGTCAAAAGTTGCATCTTACATGATAGTCGTGTCATTAGATGGATGGACGCCAACTCATCTCCTATTTAGACCGTCAAGTAGGGGCAAATCTGACTCGGTCAAGGATCGACCGTTGAGTTTCTTTAGTTAAATCTGATTAGATGTCCCAAAAGATCCTGGTTCAAATGGCCACAATATGATGGTACTAATGCGTCTCAAAGTTAAGTTTACTAGCATGGGTTTAGATGCACATATAGATTGCAACAACACGTCGAATTGTATGTAGATACTGACATTCAAAAAAAGAAAAGAAAAAATTGTCTACACATGCAGCATTGGTGTAGTAGATTCATCTCACGTCCTCGGTGCACTGCCCATTCCACAAAGTTAATAGGTCAAAAAGCCGTCAATATTTTTACTACTACCTAATTAGCACGAGAAGACTTACCTAATTAGCGTTTCTGTCGCCAAGGATCAAGTGCCAGTTTTGCTACTACTGGAGCTCAATCAGTTAACTGTCAACTCCCTCGAGGATAGGAGATAAGAAAGGAGGAGAGGGACACATGCATGCATACAGGCTTTTCCTCCTGACGTACCGAAATGGATCTCCGGCTGCATATGTGCTTGCCGATGTGGAGATCACTTGAGTACTGATGATCTATCTCTCTTTCCTCGGTGTTTCCTTTTCACCTGGCAATGGTTGGGGCTGCGTGAGTGGCTGCTGATGGAGTTCACGCGCCGACGTGGCACCGTGTGTGGCTCTGGTGCGCCGGATCCACTTTAGCGTAGGATGCGATCCCATCAGTGGATGCTGGACGTACATTTGGCACGCTATGTCTTAATCCTACTCTCGTCTAATTACATGCTTCTTCCAAAGGGATTTCTCAATACAGATCGATGTGCACTCGCAAGTCGCAACACAAATATTGATGTGTTCATTATGCTGAAATTATTGGACCAGCCCGTTTTGTCCATATCCTGGAAAAATCCCAAATACTCACTCTGTCCCAAATTACCCTGCGTTTTGGATTTGGTCAAATTTAAACTTTTCAAAGTTTGACCAAACATATAGAGAAAAATATTAACATCTATAATATGGAATGGATATAATACGGTTATAAATTTTATGGCAATTCCAATAATATTTATTTTGTATTATAAATATTAATATTTTTTGACATACTAGTAAGCTTGCACGTGCAATGCACGTCTCGACTAATATTAATTTAGTCAAACATATTAGCAACGCTAATTTTCAAACCTCTGCAAGTCATTTAATCGCACATCTCTTCTATCAAATACCAAAAATATACGTTATAATCACTAATTGTATATCCTTAATTCTAAACTCCAAATAAATATTTTTCATATACCGGTAGATAACAGCACATATCACACACTTTGAAGTTATTACCTGCTAAATTCACACCATTAAAGGCAGCTCTAAGCATGTTTTTGCGACCGTCAGCTCTAAACAGGACCGTAGTAGGAGGATATCCGGCTCTATGCATTGCGACGCCTGAGAATATGCAAGCATCCATAGCAGCTATGACAGCATTCCTCCACCGCTTTCTGTAAACGCCTGGGCATAGTTTCCGCAAGTGAAATAGCAACCATTTGCAGAAAATTGAAAAACCTTATCTTCACATCTATAACCATAGGACAGATACCGAGTTGCGAGTTATTTTTATCCCAAGTTAGATAATTCAAGATATAAGTTAGTAATCGAGCACGTGCAATACACGTTGAACACGAAATTTAAAACCTCTAATAACTTGACCTAGCTGGATAACACACAATGGTGGAGCACTTGCTTGAAACATTACTTTTCTTTCTTTCAGAATATGCAAAAGATTCTAACATATACATGACTCCCAATTAGGTTTTAGGTTTCAAGTTCCATGGAAAGCTTTACATTCTTGCGGGGTGTACAAAAAGTCAGAAAAGCACCAAGTTTTTTCCGGTCTAAAATTGCACATATTATTTAATAGCTGTCCATTCTCTTTTCCTAATGCAGACATCAAGCCAACAATCTTCTACACAAAAACTTTGTGGTACATAATTCTTTGTTTGACACTTTTACATCCACTGGAATTGCAAAAAATAAATTCTTTACACAAAAGAAATGAAACAGAACGATAAACAAATACTTCCTCCGATCCGAAAAAAGAGGCGCAGCTCGTACTACGTCTTGTACACTTCCCGTTGATTTCTCACGCCTGTTTTACCGGATCGGAGGGAGTACTATATACCCTGAAATCACTTGTTGATGATACGCATGCCTTTGTAACTTTGTTCCCAGCTTGTGCAACCTACAACCGTGTTGTAATTAAATTATTCAGTTCATCTTCTCTTCAGTTTGAGGTTAATATGATGCATATTCCCAAGAAACTTCCAGTTCAGTACATCTGCATTTCGGCAGTGCAACCATACAGAATCAAAAGCATTTGCTCGAACTCTAAGATATGAACTCAGTTCACCCCTGAAAAACAAAACCATGCATGCAGGTGTTACGGATATAGGTGAGGAAAAACAATTAAGAATCTGAATTCGAACAGTGAACCACAGTTGGGAACAAAATCAACATATTGCAATAATACTTCCCTAAGGCACAGAACAAATGGACACTTAGATGACCTTCCAAATGCAACTGCATGTTCTCACAATCTTGTCCAGTGCTAACCTCAAATCAGATACTGAATCTTGTTGCTCTGTTACTGCACAACGTCGATAGCCGGACAGTATATACAAATCAAACTGAATAATACACACACATAAGTTCATGTGAACCACACTATAAAAGAATCAGATTTCACACTGACAGACCTTTGGTGTGGGAGCTACAGGAATGCCTAGTATAGCCTCTTCAAGCAAATAATATAAGTTAACTAACTGCATCGTCTCATTATAAACAAAGGAATGACCTTTAACACCATCAATGAAAAGGAATATATGAAATCTCAGTATGGAGCACACTGCCCTGTTAAATCACGGTAAGATCCGAACTCAGCAGCACATCAGACAGTCTATCATATGAGACTTGAAATCCAATTGCAGGCAATGACTTGAAATCCAATATGTCTGTACATATGAGATTACATGGTATATCTATTTGCATATTCAATTAGAAGTTATTTCCGGTTGCACAAGGGTACACGTACAGACCAATTCGGGGACAGAACAACTGAACCAACAGCCATCTTGCTGGATGAGTACTTTGCAAGATCAATTTGTTCATGCGACACCTGCAAACCATGGCCGTATTGTGCGTTAACACACGCTGCGTATAAGAACGATGAACTGATTCCCGGCAGTTATGCAGAATGGCGCCGTGCAGCCTTGTTGCACGAAGCGAGAAAGCAGGGATCTGCTGAGTGGTGACTGTTGGAACTTAGTTTCAGCATGAATAAATCGGTATACCAATACCAAGTACTAACAGACTGTGTTCTAAAAGGGCAGTTAGCTTCAAATAATTAAGTTCGTACTACAAATCATTCTGTTCATAAAACCAACTTGGATCCGCTGCTCTCCAAACTGCATAACAATGTAGATTAACACGCAATAGTTCTGCTTTTGATATAGCTCGATTTAGGAGGAAGATGGACATGAGGAATTAACCTGATCTAGGAGGAAGACGATCCAGGAGCGGGACAGCGTCGCCGGGCGCGGCACGGCAGTGTAGAACGCGGATACCAGCGAGTAGGCCGCGCACAGCCCGTTGGCGTAAACCAGGTACCTTCGATTTTACGCCGAAGTACAGAAAGGTTTAGAAGTTTAGAACCGAGATGAACCGATGCAGGAGGACAGCGAAGAGGAAGACACTAAGTAAGGAGGCAAGGAAACGGAAGACGGGAAGAGAGCAACGTACTTGAATCCGCCGAGGTCGGAGTAGGAGACGGTGCCGTACTCGTTGGTCTGCGTGTCGCGGAGCATGACGGCCATGGCGGCGACGCAGAGGCCCAGCGGCGCGGCGCGGAGCGGCGCGCAGCAGTGTCTCCAGCGGCCGGACCCGCTCCTCCGCCCGCACCATGGCCGGCGCCGTCCCGAACTCCGCCCGGCCTGTTGCCCTCCACGCGCACCACGTCGTCCTCGCGCCTGGAGGTTGCCGCTCGGTCTCGCGGTCTCGCCTGGATCGAGGTCGCCGCTCGCTCTCGCCCACGCCCCTTCGCTGCTGCGGCTCCCGGCGAAAAGGCTATGCGGCGTCCGGCAGGAAGGCCCTCGGGGAGGTCGCTTGGGGAGCGGAAGGTAAGACGGCGCTGCGGGCAGGGGCCGACCAGGGGAAAAAGGGACTGAGGGCATACATGTACAGGAAAATGACCAACACTTTTTTTTTTGAGAAAAAATCACCGGTACGATAACTGCACAAAGCCTATAAATGTCCAAATATGTATATATATATAGCAGGTTTCTCATGATTAACATAACACTTCATCCAATAGCAATATGCCAATATGACAAGTTTACTAATAAACATTTACAATGTATTTATCCTTTCTCTGTAAAGTTTTTGATAGCCTATTTGTTAAAGCTAATATCATCATCATCATATGTAGGAAAAATGCATCGCATAGAAAATTCCCAAATCCTAAAGATTTGGTAGTATACTAGTATGTGAAATTACTTCCACAATACTAATTTAGACCACCGTACCAGTATAGATTCTGTTTGATTTGATACGGAAAAGATGAAGAGAACCAGATAGAAAAGATCATACCACAAATTGGAAAGCCCTAATATTTATCGGTTGAGATGAGTACTCTACTTACCTGCAATCGATGGCGCCGGCCGGCCGGGCACGCGGCGGACTGGCGGTGGCGATCTGGAGGGGAGGGCAGCGCGCCAGGGCCTGGCGGAGAGCGGGCGTGACGGCGATTCCCCTGCTTGGCTCAGCTGCTCGCATTCTCCAGACTCTAGAGACGAACCGTCAAGGCGTCGAAGCGTCGAAACAATCGCCTGGACGCCTGCCCCTGACCTGCGCTGTAGCCTGAGTCTGAAACGTGCCAAACTGGTCTAGCAAAGCTAACCAGCCTTTCTCTTCTTACTGGGCTTTGATAAAAAAGGTTGGGCCAGATACCGACTAGGCCACTGGGAGCGCTGCAGCTGGGCTGACTGGGGGCATAGGTAATGGGCTGACTGGGGGCATTTTCTTAATCCTATACGATATATATAGGTACGACTGAAAATCGAGTGGGGGCCAATGCCCCCACAACGCTTAACGTGCGTCCGCCCCTGGCTGCGGGCGCCGGCGGGCAGGTGCTCGGTTTATTTTTTTAGCGCGACGAATCCGGTGGCGAAGGGGCAGCTGGCGTGGAAGCGGTGGGGAATCTGGATTCAGGGCGTCGGGTTCTCACGGTGGCCGTATCCGATGATGTCGTACTCCGCTCACTGCCCACTCACCGCTCGCTGGCGCGCTCGTCGACAATCTGCGCTCGCCGCTCTCCATCGCCGGCGTGGAGGAGAGGGATCTCAG